>JAHFZB010000888.1:0-23546 GCA_036884735.1 Huso huso
TATTTGGAATATTAAAACAAGTTAAATAACATGTTTGGACATAATATATTTTTCAGTGACGTTAACAAGTAGTTTGTTTACAACAACAATGCAATCTGTGTTAGGAACACTATTTTAGTCGGATTTAAAATGGAAATTAAAATGGTATTGAGTGCTGACAAGAGTTCGGTATCAGCTGTTGATTTTCTTAAAACAATCTTTTATAATAAAATAAAGAAATGTATTCTTTTTAAAAATAAGTAAAATTGAACTGTCAGAAGTGGGATTTGAACCCACGCCTCCATTCAATAACTAAATTTGTTGCAATACTGTATACAATGTGAACAGAATCAGACATTGCTCCGTTGTCTCGAAGAAACATCTTCAATTTGTATTTAAAAAAGATGCCCAACGTGGGGCTCGAACCCACGACCCTGAGATTAAGAGTCGCATGTTCTACCGACTGAGCTAGCCGGGCTGATTGGTGATCGTTTCTTTCACTGTAACCAACTGAGCTATTAATTTGTCATCTTATTTGAGAAAACAGTGAATGACAGAATCAAAGATTCCAAATATAATCCACTGAACTGTAGCTTTATTATCATAATGAAAACAGATTACACATGACCACAGTTCTGTATCAAAATGAAGTCGTAAGTATATGGTTTCCATTGTAGCTATTTACACACACTGCTGTGTTGTCTCCCAGGGTGTTATCTAACAAAACGACATATGCTGTGCTGCCATAATTGATTACATAGACTTTCCTGCCCCGTCTTGCTTTCGTCTTAGATGTGATCTCAGGTTCTCCTGAGTTCTGCTCCCGATCACGTTCTGCAGCATCTCGCCTTATAATAATCACTCCCGTATGCTTTGGACAGCTTAACAGGTTGATCTCTGTGGCGCAATCGGTTAGCGCGTTCGCTGTTAACAAAAAGTTGGTGGTTCAAGCCCACCCAGGGACGATGCTTTTGCATTTCTTAATCACATTAGATAATGGCACTCTGATACGCTGTTATTTAATCCAATTCGCTGAAGAATAAATGCGCTCTGTTTTTAGTTCAAAATAATACAAAACAAATATCGTCTTGTTGTTTGCCAAAACCCGGGATCAAACCAGGAACCTTTAGATCTTCAGTCTAACGCTCTCCCAACTGAGCTATTTCGCTTGACAAGACTGATGTTTCGAGATAGCATTCTTTTGGCAATCCAGTAAACCTGTAATGAGAAACGTTCAACAGCTCGGCAACACCATAATAGAATCCGATGCCTTTACAAATGTGTTTGAAACTCAAAGTTTTCCCCAAATGCGATTCTCAACAAATGTGTTTTTTTTTTTTTTTGTTTCTTCCAGAGTAAGTCCAAAAGGCAAACACTGGAACTGTCTGCCTGAAAGTGCAGCGGCGAACTGCCTCAACAAACGCTGAGCTCTAAAACGTGTACATTGAAAGTCTATTAACATCTTTAACACAATCATCTGTATTCCAATAGCGGTTAATCCACAGGGTGATCAATAAAGTGACTGCTGGCTTTGTTTAAATATTAACAAGATGTTTTCAGGATTCACGCGTATTCTGAGCAAGCACGATAGAATATGGTAGTGAAAGGACAAGCAAATAACAGGTTTATTGGCTCTGGTCTTGTATCATCACCCTGACTACTGTCCGTAAGAAAGTGGCATTAATAAAAACGTCATTATGCAAAGTTCCCAATGCGCAAAATACGCAGCATATTTAAACTTCTTCACAATCTTAAACCTTCCCAAATGAATTTAAAATACTTACTGACAGGTACGGCCCTTTCCCAATGTAACACTCTGCTTTGTTTGAACACCAACGATGGGTGGGATATTCTGTAGTAAACCACAATACTATTGTTCCCACTGTTCACGAGATGAGGCGTTGCCGTGGTAAATCATGGTCTGTGAGGCACCGTGTGAAAGAGTTGCAGTGCAGCGGTGACGCCGGAACAGTCTTTCTGATGAAAACGCAGAGCAAGTTGAGAATGACGCTGCGCTTTGAACGGGCGCTGCTGCGCTGGAGACTGGATGGAGCAGAAAAGACTAACATTGGAGCTCCTGCAGAAAAATAGAAAAGCTGAATGATGAAAAGAATAGAAACAAACACAGACGAAGGGCGGAAGCAGTGCTGGGTATATAAATAGAAAAGAAGGAGAGATTGACATGCAAGCTACCTAACGGGATTGCCCATACCGCTCTGGTCACGCCCTTTACCTGACCAAACACAGCAGCGCAAGATAATGGCAGAGAGACTGGAACTTGATTGAAACTGAACTGCCCCCCAGAAGTAATTTGTTTGTCGCTATATAATCAATATGTTGTGTGGGCTAAATTGTATAAATAAATGTCCGGATTTCAAATTCAAACACGCTAAAAAATGATATAGAGTGGAATAGATATAAAGACGGTTTTGACCTCGACGTGATTTGAACCCGCAACCTTCTGATCTGGAGTCAGACGCGCTACCGTTGCGCCACGAAGTCCTGGTGTACTGTTTGCTTGTGATGCAATGTTAGAGTGCACAGCGTGACATGAACGCATGCGATAATGTGTTAATTTACCAACAGAAACATCAATAAAAGTGTATGTATTTATTTGTGAATAAACTATCTTGCTTATCACGATGGGACCAGAGACCTTACATCGGCAATCTAATGATAGGCAACCCCTGAGAGACTTTGTCTTGACCAGGGACTAATATAATCTAAAAACAAACTGCGATGGAATGTGAATAGAGTCAAATACATTTGTACCATTCTGTAAATTATATATATATATATATATATATATATACCTCAAGTAACTGTAGGTTTTTAAATACTTTTTATTTTATAACTGTAGCTTTATTATCATAATGAAAACACATTACACATGACCACAGTTCTGTAACAAAATGACAAAAACAAAGACGTTCCCATACCGAGTCGAACCGGGTCGCCTGGGTGAAAACCAGGAATCCTAACCGCTAGACCATATGGGAAGGTGATTTTCAAACTCATTTACATGCAACAGTAGCTCCACTCTAAAACCATGTGTAAGTTTGGAACATTCATAAACACTTATCTGTAACACTTTTAAACGCGTCAAGGCGTTTACTTTATAAACATGTTTAGAATATAAACGTTAAGGTGTTTAAGTAATAAACACGTGAACATGTTTATTCGCTCTAACACTTTTAAACACCTGAACACGTTTACAAATCTACAGGTGTTTAAGATCTAAACACGTAAATGCTTTCTTATTTTTACAATACAAAAAGACACAAATTAAACAACTTACTTTTATTTATTGCATATTTCAAAGTTAAGCCAAAAACTTTTTTAAACAAAAATCTATTGCAATAGTAACAAGTATTTGAATTCTAATAAATAAAAGTACAATTTGAAGAATAAAATCTGTTACACCTATATACATATTGTAGCGTGCATGGTGGAAGGCAGCAATAGGGCTGGTAGGTGATGTAATCACACAGAGACATGAGCCGATATACGCTCCTTGCAAAGGAGCCGGCTCTTTTGTACAGCGGTATCGGGCGCTATGCTTTAGTGCAAGAGGTCCCGGTTCGCGCCTGCCCTCTGGCTGTGTGTGGATTACCTCGCCTGTGTGATGCGCCTGCCTCATGGGAACCGAGATCGCTACAATATATATGATTGTATTTAAAACATCTAAAACATCAAATAGAATACTGTATATGTCCACTCCCTCAAATAAATTATTTAAATAGACAATAAAAACATACTACCTTATCATGAAATTCAGTTTTAACAAATAATTATTTAATTTGTTTACAGATATTTACAATTATGTAAGAATGTTATTGTTGTAATTCACTAATTTAATCGTTGAACCCTTTTGCAAAAAATCTGTATTCATGGGATTTGCATTTCAGTAAATGGGTCTCCCAATATATATTGCTGCAGGAATCCAAGCACCTGCGAATAAACTTTGGGGTACTGCAGGTGGAAGGCATAGTACATTCCCAGGAGAACAAGCACAGCATCTAATACAGTTTTGCTTGGCAAAATATCGCAACAGTATCTCCTACTATTACAGCTTCCTGAGGGTGTTCTTTGCAACACAAAGAACAAGATGCGTGGTTCTTCTGGTGTGGTTTTCAAGTACTTGTCAAGTTCACTTGTAGATATATCCTGAAAAATATAACAATGAAATGATGACAAAATAATATAAATATATAAAATATAACATTTTTTATTGTACTTTGTTAGATACATTTAATTTAATTTTAAATTTACTGTGTCAATTGTTAGCATTATATAAGTCAATATAATTATGCTTGAATGACAGTAAGAGGACATCTTGTTTGAAGCCGAGTCAATGGGTGCCCCCCACTCCCAAACATTTTGATTAATGTTATTTAGTATAATTACCTCATATACAGTGATGACCGAAACTGACTTTTTCCCTTTCCTTCATCAAATTTAGTTTTTCTTCAATGAGCTGAATTACAGGTAGCATTCTGAGATCTCCCTGAAAAGAAAAAAAAAATGGGGGTAATGACCTTTGTATAAGTAATTGCTTTGTACAGTGGCGGGGTGTGTGAAGGGGGAGGAGGAGGTTTGTTGTTCTTTTGTTTGTTACCTTCGTGCGTTTCCAGCTGGCAAAGCCACAAGTCATTCACAAGAATACAATGTGTTTTGTGATCGTTTATTTCCTCACCTCTTTCTTGGATCCAATCAGTAACTCAGAGACCGTCTAACCTGTTCAGCCTTTGCACAATGTTTCAAATCATGTACTTCCAAGGACCATTGCAAATTCACCCATTACCTAATAGAAAAACACATGCACAAGTATGAAGTTGAAAAAAAAAAAAAAAAAAATACCTCCAACGCAGGGAATGTTGAACTAGAATTTATAAACCCAGGACCTATGCTGTCAGATAACAGTTTTAGAAAATGGTTGACATTACATTAAAAATAAATATTTACTTAAAATGAATAAAAAATAAAGTAAAATAAATGTCACAAAATGAGTTTCTGTATATCATCATCATAATAACTGTACTTGGATTGGATTAAAGCAAATCGCAACCTTTAATCCAACATTCACAACCACAATTTTAATTTTATTTTAGTGATCAGTAATATTGACTGTTTGATGAGACTGTAGAAGGAAAATAATAATGCAGTTAACTGTAAGCAGGTGAATTGTAGTATGCCCTCTAACTTTACAATAACATGAGTAAATAAACGATATGCCAAATTTTCCCCATTCAAAACAAGGGTAAACTTCAACAATTGGTTTAATTCTTCCAGCTGGAAGAGTGGTCAGCCACAATCGACGACTGCCAAACGTTTCTTTAAGAAGAATGTCTATGTGATTGTCATCAGGCTTATTTTGTCAAATTCTTTTCTTAATTCTTCCATGGCAGTCGATTATTCTTCATCGGGCCGTTCTTCACGCCTCTGTATGGTAGGTACCTGGGCTTTCTTTGCCATAATTGGTGCCGAACTGGAGTCAATGGGCAGGTTTTTCCTTTTAAAGACCACCTCATGTGCCTCATCTTCTGACTGAGGCACTTAGAAAATAAGGACTACAAAAGAACAAGAGGTGAAAACAATAATTGTGAATAAATACATCAAGTTTCAGAAAGAAATGGCAAGCTTCAATTCCCAATGTATTGTTTTGCATACTTGAATTCCATCTTACCCACGGTTCATTCCCTTCATGCTTAATCCATGGGTATTTGCTATACAGCTTTTTTCCAATGGCCTGTCACTTAGGCTGGGATAATTAGCCAGGTAATAATTAGATGCTTCATCAACCATTTTATGTCATATCCTCTTGAATTGCCAGCCAGAAGACTTCTATGCACCAGGTCAGAAAATGGAGGCAGAGGGGTTCTATCATCCACTGTTGAACATCCTGTAGAGTATAATAACAAATAATAATACAAAACAAAAATAATTAAGTCTGAGGCTGACATTCATTGATAAAGAGTGCAATCTTAATAATGTGCAACAAAATTAAACTGATGAGCAACAAGAAAAAATAAACATAAACAGGTACTTACTCCGATTTGCAAAAGATTCCATGTATGCTGCGGAGTCAAGGGATATGATTTCATTTATTTTTTTTTCGAATCAGACTTCTGCTCAATTGATGTTATGTTCACTTGTTCTTCTATGGGTATCTGTGGGATCCAGCTCTCTCCTTCCATCAGTATTATTAAAGATTCTGATTGCATCTCCAATAAGATTTCGTCATCATCAATCTCAGTTCCGTCAGTTTCCAGGACCAGTATATGCCCCTTTTTTTGGAAGGCCAAGTTTTTGTGAACCTGAAAAGGTTATCAATAATTGATCATTTAGATTTATACATAACAAAATAAGAAATGGCAAGAACAACAGACAGCCATTCAACCTATTTGACTTTTTCATTCTATTTTGAATCTTTTCAGCTGTTGTTAGATCCGTGCTCCATTTTGTGCCACCAGCCAATTCAACTACAGAATAATGAATCATCCCAACACTGCCTTAAAATTTCTATAACAGACTGTAAAATATAAGTGGAATGTAGTTAATTACACCACCCGTCCACCATTGCAACCATACAGAAAGATTATAAAAGATTATTTGGAATTATATAAAGTTATATCAGTAACATTTTATCTACTCACCTTTTTCAAGAACTTCTTTGAAGGATGTTCCGCTGACCATTTTTTTTTTTTTTTTAGGCTGCCGATCCCACACTTTGAAGACACCACGGTGGGCTTTGAGGTATAAAAAAGGTGAGGAACTAAGAGACTGGGAGCATGGAACTGGGAGATACCGAATAGGAAGAGGGAGAAGCCGAGGAAGTAAACGAAAATAAAGAGGACGAGATTAGACAGTGGTGGTTGGGGTTTTTTGTGCACGGACAGTGTCAGTTTCGTTTTGTTATTTTTTTTTAGTGGACTCACTCTGGGAGGACTGCGGAACTTGGTGATTGAAGACATTTGAAAAGAGGTACTGACAAGAACCTTTGCGTTAGTGGTTTATGTCAGGATATCAGGATCTCCTGAGGCCTTCAGCTGAAGCGCAGCACCCTATGGAGAGGGCTGCCCAAACAGGCATCTGGACAGGAGCCCTAGGAGGAGATCTGGACCAGAGAGTGGATGACGTATGGTTAAGTGAACAAATACACATTAAAATGCATCTAACGCTCAAAAATAAAACAATAATTCAAATAAACAAACTGTGCAAAAAAAGGAAAACCAATCCAATTAAAATTCAAAAATCATAAGTGATAATACTGAATAAAATAATAATCAACATTCGTCACCCGTGACATTACCACCACTGCGATCTTGAAAATGTTTGTATGCCACAGAATTTAAGATCTGAAACGGAATTTTGGCATCTACAAAATGTCTAGCTAGTGGTGGATGAATATGTTTTCTCCTAATTGAACTTTTATGCTCGCTCATTAATGCGCAATTGTAACTGTCTATTAGTAGTTTTGCCATCATATTGCAAATGGCTGGGACAAGAAATCACATAAATGACATGAGTTGAAGCACAATCACTTGTAAGATACTGTACTCTTTTTTTTTTCGTTGTATGGCTTGTGCATTTTCTTAGTTTTAAATGTATTATCACAGGCGGTACACTTACGATTTGGAAAAAAATCCAGTAGATTTGTCCAGTACACCTAGATCTCTCGAACATCTAAACGAGTCAGCCCTTAATAAAGACCGTCCGTGTTCATTTCGGCGTTTATGACATTGTCTATACACAACAGCTCTTATGTAATCCCTATTGGTATCGAATCGATCGCAATTAATGTGTTCCATGTTTCCAGTCAGTTTGATAGTTTTAATACTGTATTACATTCTGAATATGAATAGAGCTGAATTATTAATTGTAGATAATACTTAGAATACCAGATACATATTTAGCATTAAAAAGAATAGATGTGATTTATTTAATAGTCGTTCATTATTTTGTGTATCAGCCGCCACACAAAGCTGAGCGCAGTCGTGGTATACTGTAATGATGCTGCAGTCAGTCTGCCCGGACTGCACCTGAACCATCTTAAAAAAACACGAAGCTTCTAATAAGCTAATTTGTAAAAGTTAGTAAAGAATTGTGCTAATATAACGAAGCTAAATTTGAACTCCTAGCTGGAGAAACGAGAGAGGAGGGAGAGGGGGGGCAGAGAAGGAGGGGAGACGCTGCTGGCAACCGCTCGTGAACATTCCACTCAGCTGAGCAGAGACCGTTAGAATTTAAAAATGCGAACGTTCGAGCGGCGTTAGGCGCTTCGTTAAATTAACACACCGTTGCTGGCATTTGAATATAACCATATTTTAAATACTCAAAATAGGACTGTATTAAAAAATATAAAGTAATATGTTTTTCAAATATTAAAATCAAATTAAATAACACATGTTTGGAATATTTTTCAAAACAATCAGTCTGTTTAAAAAAAAATGCATGTTTGTTACAAAACTATTTTTCACTGAAAGTTAACAAAAATGGTATTGAGTGCTGACAAGAGTTTGGTATCAATTTTCTTAAATCAATCTTTTATAGTAAAATAAAAGAAATTTATTCTTTTAAAAAATAAGTAAAATTGAACTGTCAGAAATTTGAAAATGGTATTCAGAGACCAGACAAGAGTTTTTTGGAAAGTATCAGCTGTTGACCACTTTCCATTCTGAAAGCTGCATTTTTGTTGTAAAAACCGCATATTTTTTTTTCAAAATAAAGTTCTCGTGTAATTTTGGGTTTATTCTTTTTTGCTCCAAATAAAGACAATTGAAACGGATTAAAGCCAACTGATTATTTATTTCAATTTCGATACTATAAACGATGTACGCTTTTACAATAGCTATTATTTGACAATAAATAAGTAATTTTGTTGCAATACAGTATACAATGTGAACAGAATCAGACATTGCTCCGTTGTCTCGAAGAAACATCTTCAATTTGTATTTAAAAATGACGCCCAACGTGGGGCTCGAACCCACGACCCTGAGATTAAGAGTCTCATCCTCTACCGACTGAGCTAGTCGGACTGACTGGTGCTCGTTTCTTTCACTGTAACCAACTGAGCTATTAATTTGTCATCTTATTTGAGAAAATAGTGAATGACACAACCAAAGATTCCAAAATAATCCACTGAACTGTAGCTTTATTATCATAATGAAAACAGATTACACATGACCACAGTTCTGTATCAAAATGAAGTCGTAAGTATATGGTTTCCATTGTAGCTATTTACACACACTGCTCTGTTGTCTCCCAGGGTGTTATCTAACAAAAAAGACACATGCTGTGCTGCCATAATTGATTACATAGACTTTCCTGCCCCGTCTTGCTTTCATCTTAGATGTGATCTCAGGTTCTGCTGAGTTCTGCTCCCTCGATCACGTTCTGCAGCATCTCGCCTTGCTAATCACTCCCGTATGCTTTGGCGGCTTAATAGGTTGGTCTCTGTGGCGCAATCGGTTAGCGCGTTCGGCTGTTAACCGAAAGGTTGGTGGTTCAAGCCCACCCAGGGACGATGCTTTTTGCATTTCTTAATCACATTAGAAAATGGCACTCTGATACGCTGTTATTTCATCCAATTACGCTGAAGAATAACTGTGCTCTCTTTTTAGTTCAAAATAATACAAAACAAATATCGCCTTGTTGTTTGCGAAACCGGGATCGATCCAGGGACCTTTTAGATCTTCAGTCTAACGCTCTCCCAACTGAGCTATTTCGGCTTGACAAGACTGATTTTTCGAGATAGCATTCTTTTGGCAATCCAGTAAACCTGTAATGAGAAACGTTCAACAGCTCGGCAACACCATAATAGAATCCGATGCCTTTACAAAAATGTGTTTCAAAACTGTTAAGTTTTCTCCCAAATGCGGTTCTCAACAAATGTTTTTTTTTTGTATTCCTTCCAGAGTAAGTCCAAAAAGGCAAACACTGGAACTGGCTGCCTGAAAATGCAGCGCTTGAACTGCCTCAACAAACGCTTAGCTCTAAAACGTGTACATTGAAAGTCTATTAACATCTTTAACACAATCATCTGTATTCCAATCCACAGGGTGATCAATAAAGTGACTGCTGGCTTTGTTTAAATATTAACAAGATGTTTTCAGGATTCACGCGTATTCTGAGCAAGCACGATAGAATATGGTAGTGAAAGGACAAGCAAATAACAGGTTTATTGGCTCTGGTCTTGTATCATCACCCTGACTACTGTCCGTAAGAAATTGGCATTAATAAAAACGTCATTATGCAAAGTTCCCAATGTGCAAATACGCAGCATATTTAAACTTCTTCACAATCTTAAACCTTCCCAAATGAATTTAAAATACTTACTGACAGGTAGGGCCTTTCCCAATGTAACACTCTGCTTTGTTTGAACACCAACGATGGGTGGGATATTCTGTAGTAAACCACAATACTATTGTTCCCACTGTTCACGAGATGAGGCGTTGCCGCAAACCATGGTCTGTGAGGCGCCGGTGTGAAAGAGTTGCAGTGCAGCGGTGACGTCGGAACAGTCTTTCTGATGAAAACGCAGAGCAAGCTGAGAATGACGCTGCGCTTTGAACGGCGCTGTAGCTGCGCTGGAGACTGGATGGAGCACAAAAGACTAGCTCCTGGAAAAATCCTGAATGAAAAAGAATCACCTGAAAAGCTGAATGATGAAAGAGAATGAGAAAAAGGAAAACAAAAAAGGCACAGACGAGGACGGAAGCAGTGCTGGGTATATAAATAGAAAAGAAGGAGAGATTGACATGCAAGCTACCTAACGGGATTGCCCATACCGCTCTGGTCACGCCCTTTTACCTGACCAAACACAGCAGCGCAAGATAATGGCAGAGAGACTGGAACTTGATTGAAACTGAACTGCCCCCCAGGAAGTCATTTGTTTGTCGCTATATAATCAATATGTTGTGTGGGCTAAATTGTATAAATAATTGTCCGGTTCAAATTCAAACACGCTAAAAAAATGATATAGAGTGGAATAGATATAAAGACGGTTTTGACCTCGACGTGATTTGAACACGCAACCTTCTGATCTGGAGTCAGACGCGCTACCGTTGCGCCCGCGAAGTCCTGGTGTACTGTTTTGCTTGTGATGCAATGTTAGAGTGCACAGCGTGACATGAACGCATGCGATAATGTGTTAATTTACCAACAGAAACATCAATAAAAGTGTATGTATTTATTTGTGAATAAACTATCTTGCTTATACGATGGGACCAGAGACCTTACATCGGCAATCTAATGATAGGCCAACCCCTGAGAGACTTTGTCTTGACCAGGGACTAATATAATCTAAAAACAAACTGCGATGGGAATGTGAATAGAGTCAAATACATTTGTACCATTCTGTAAATATATATATATATATATATATATATATACCTCAAGTAACTGTAGGTTTTTTAAATACTTTTTTATTTTATAACTGTAGCTTTATTATCATAATGAAAACACACATGACCACAGTTCTGTACACATGACCAAAATAAGTTCTGTAACAAAATGACAAAAACCAAATCAAAGACCATATCCCATACCGAGTCGAACCCGCTAGACCATATGGAAGATGATTATCGGCCACCTGGTGAAAACCAGAATCCTAACCGTTTACTAGACCATATGGGATAAGGTGATTATCAAACACAACATTTACATGCAACAGTAGCTACAGGTGTTTAACATCTAAAACCATGTGTAAATGTTTTCTTGTTTTTACAAAAAGACACACTTACTTTTTATTTTATTTATTGCATATTTCAAAGTTAAGCCAAAAACTTTTTAAACAAAAATCTATTGCAATAGTAACAAGTATTTGAATTGTAATAAATATTTACAATTTGAAGAATAAAATCTGTTACACCTATATACATATTGTAGCGTGCATGGTGGAAGGCAGCAATAGGGCTGGTAGGTGACGAATCACACACAGAGACATGAGCCCTTATACGCTCCTTGCAAAGGAGCCGCCTTTTGTACAGCGGTATCGGCGCTATGTTTTGAGTGCAAGAGGTCCCGGTTCGCCCGCCCCTCTGGCTGTGTGGATTGCCTGTCTCCTGTGATGCGCCTGCCTGCGGAACCGAGATCGCTACAATATATATGATTGTATTTAAAAACATCTAAAACATCAAATAGAATACTGTATATGTCCACCCTCAAATAAATTATTTAAATAGACAATAAAAACATACTACCTTATCATGAAATTCAGTTTTAACAAATAATTATTTAATTTGTTTACAGATATTTACAATTATGTAAGAATGTTATTGTTGTAATTCACTAATCGTGGGAAGCGACATCGTGGGAGAAGTACAGTCGTGGACAAGTACAACGCAGTTAGAAGCAGTTTGAAAGCAGGTTGACAGCTGCAGAAGCTACACTAAACTAAAAAAAAAAAAAAAATGGTCTTCAAGCCAGTATCTGTGACAACTGCATGATGGGGAATCCGAGAAAACCCAACAGAGCTCAAATCCAAGTTTGTGTAAAGTGGCGCACCATCCAGGACTTGCTTCAGCGATTAAGCCTGCTAGAAAAGGAGCTGGAGGAAATGAGACAGCAACAGGAGCTTGAGGAGCTGACACACCCACAATTCATGGAGTCTGCACCCTAGCAGACTGAAAGCCACCAGGAGATGGAAGAGAGTCGGAGATAGGCAGAAGCAGGGAAAAAGAAACTTCGTCAAACACAACCACCAGAAACCAGACAGCCAACACATTTGAGCCACTTCAACATTTAGATGACCAAAACCAACATCAGAGAATGAAAGAAACAACACCCAGGACCCTATAAACAGTGCTGACCAGGCAGCAAAAAGAAGGGAGGTCATGATTGTTGGGGACCCACAGCAAGTTCAGTTCTACCACACAACAGTGTGCTGCCTTCCAGGAGCCTCAGTCAAGACATCACTGAGAATGTGGACAGGCTCTAGAACCCGAACAGGAGATGACCCGGTAGTAGTCGTCCACATTGGTAGAAACAACATTGGAAGAGACAGGCCAAGATCCCTGCAGAACAAATTCAGAGAGCTAGGAAGGAAATTAAAAGACAAGACCAAAACTGTATATTTTCTGGGATACTGCCGGCATTGCAAAGGACCATATGGACAGCTGGAAATACAAAATCAAAATGCATGGCTGAAATCGTGGTGCATACAGGAAGGCTTCACCTTTTGAACATTGGAGCACTTTCTACAACAAGGACTATCTATACAGGTGGGACGGACTGCACTTAAACAGAAAGGGAACCAATCTACTGGAGAAAAGGATCCTTCAGGGCGGCACAGAAGCATTTAAACTAGAAAGGAAGGGGAGAAACAAAAACAGAAGGGAGACTACATCAAAACAAGGCAACAACTCAGGTAAGACCACTATTAAATGTATTTATCTTAATGCTAGAAGTCTCAGAAACAAAATGTTAGAACTTGAGCTACTGCACTAACAAGTAACTACGATGTGATAGGGTGTTACAGAAACTTGGTTGTCTGAGAGTGATGGAGACGAATATAATATCATTGGGTACACACTGTATAGGAAAGACAGGCAGGACAGAAGAGGCGGAGGGTAGCGCTATACATAAGAAATAGCCTTGAAGCCCAGGTGTTAAATCAGGACAAAGAAAACAATGCAGAATCAATATGGGTCAGAATAATGGACACAAATTCAAAGGGCATAATAATAGGAGCATGCTATAGACCGCCAAATTCAGACGCTGAGCAAAATAATCTGTTGTACAATGACATTAGAAATGCGTGTAGAAAAGGAGAAGCCATACTAATGGGGGATTTCAACTTCCCTGTATAAATGGGAAAACCCGATGGGGGCGACGGACGAAATTGAAATGGTGGAAATGACAAATGACTGCTTCCCTAACGAATTTGTCAAGGCACCGACTAGAGGGAGGTATGCCTTGATTTAGTCTTTCAAATAATGAAGACAGAATAACTAAAACAGAGGTCAGAGCCATTGGCAAACCCAGACCACAACATGGTCTCATTTGAAATATTTTTTAAAACCCCAAAAGTAATGACTAAAGCTAAGGTTTACAATTTTAGAAAAGCAAACTATGAAGGTATGAAACGGAGACTAAGAAGTAGATTGGAGTAAAATAGAGAAAACATCCACAGAAAAAGGTGGCTGTCTTTTAAAAATGTAGTACTAGAGGCACAAAACAATTACATCCCAAAAGTAGACAAATCTAAATCTAAAACAAAATGGCCAAAAATGGTTTAATAGATCAATAAAAAAATATTCAGCGAAAAAAAAGGCACTTTACAGAGCGTTTAAAAGGACCAAAAACAAAGCACACAGAAAGAGTACTTGGAACTGCAAACACAAGTCAAAAAAAAAGTTAGAAAGGCCAAGAGAGATAGAAATCAATATTGCTAAGGGGCTAAAACCAATTCCAAAAATGTTTTCCAATATTATAACAGCAAGAGAACATTCAAAGAGGAGGTTAAATGTCTAAGAGACACAAATGGCAAAATCATAGATGAAGAAAAAAAATAGCAAATATATTAAATGATTACTTTTCACAGATTTTTTACAAAGGAGGACACGGACAACATGCCCCACATGTCGACCTGTTCCTATCCAGTTTTAAATAACTTTAGCATAACAGAGGCAGAAGTGTTAAAGGGACTAGGGAGCTCTTAAAATAAACAAATCCCTGGGCCGGATGAGATCCTCCCAATAGTACTCAAAGAAATGAAGAAGTTGTTTACAAATCGCTAACCAAGATCATGCAATGTCTCTTGACACAGGGTTGTAAAATTGACAGACTGGAAAATAGCAAACGAATACCGATCCACAAAAGGAGACAAAACTGAACCAGGTAACTACAGACCAATAAGCCTGACTTCTATTATATGTAAACTTATGGAAACTATAATAAGATCCAAAATGGAAAATTACCTATATGGTAACAATATCCTGGGTGACAGCCAGCATGGTTTTTAGAAAGGAGATCATGTCTAACTAACCTACTTGACTTTTTTTTGGATGCAACATTGAAAATGGACAACTGCAAAGCATACGACATGGTCTATTTAGATTTCAGAAAGCTTTGACAAAGTCCCGCATAAAAGATTAATTCTCAAACTGAACGCGGTAGGGATTCAGGAAATGCATGCACATGGATTAGGAGGATTAACATGTAGAAAACAGAAAGTATTGATTTAGAGGAGAAACCTCGAAATGGAGTGAGGTAAACAGTGGTGTACCACAGGGATCAGTATTAGGTCCCTGCTATTCCTAATCTACATTAATGATTTAGACTTGATATAGTAAGCAAACTCAAATTTGCAGACTACACAAAAATAGGAGGAGTGGCAGACACTGTTGAAGCAGCAAAGGTCATTCAAAATGATCTAGACCGCATTCAAAATTGGGCAGACACATGGCAAATGAAATTTAATTAGAGAAAGTGTAAAGTATTGCATGCGGCAATAAAAATGTTCATTATAAATATCATATGGGAGATAGTGAAATTGAAGAAGGAACTATGAAAAGACCTAGGAGTTTATGTTGACTCAGAAATGTCTTCATCTAGACAATGTGGGGGAAGCTATAAAAAGGCTAACAAGATGCTTGGATATATTGTGAGAAGTGTTGAATTCGAAATCAAGGGAAGTAATGTTAAAACCTACAATGCATTAGTAAGACCTCACCTAGAATATTGTGTTCAGTTCTGGTCACCTCGTTACCAAAAAGGATATTGCTGCTCTAGAAAGAGTGCAAAGAAGAGCAACCAGAATTATCCCGGTTTAAAAGGCATGTCGATGCAGACAGGCTAAAAGAATTGAATCTATTCAGTCTTGAACAAAGAAGACTACGCGATCTGATTTAAAACATTCAAAATCCTAAAAGGTATAGACAATGTCAACCCGGGGACTTCTTTGACTTTGAAAGAAAAAAAGGACCAGGGGTCATAAATGGAGATTAGATAAAGGGGCATTCAGAACAGAAAATAGGAGGCACTTTTTACACAGAGAATTGTGAGGGTCTGGAACAACTCCCAGTAATGTTGTTGCAAAACTGACACCCTGGGATCCTTCAAGAAGCTGCTTGATGAGATTCTGGGATCATTAAAAAGGATTAACAACCAAACGAAAAAGATGGGCTGAATGGCCTCCTCGCTTGTAAACTTTCTATGTTCTTATGTTCTTATTTGAGAAAATAGTGAATGACAGAACCAAAGATTCCAAATATAATCCACTGAACTGTAGCTTTATTATCATAATGAAAACAGATTACACATGACCACAGTTCTGTATCAAAAATTAAGTCGTAAGTATATGGTTTCATTGTAGCTATTGACACACACTGCTCTGTTGTCTCCCAGGGTGTTATCTAACAAAACGACATATGCTGTGCTGCCATAATGGATTACATAGACTTTCCTGCCCCGTGTTGCTTTCTTCTTAGATGTGATCTCAGGTTCTGCTGAGTTCTGCTCCCTCGATCACATTCTGCAGCATCTCGCCTAACTAATCACCCCCATGTCTTTGGGCGGCTTAACAGGTTGGTCTCTGTGGCGCAATCGGTTAGCGGTGTTCGGCTTTTAACCCGAAAGGTTGGTGGTTCAAGCCCACCCTGGGACGATGCTTTTTGCATTTCTTAATCACATTAGAAAATGGCACTCTGATACGCTGTTATTTCATCCAATTACGCTGAAGAACAAATGTGCTCTGTCGGCTTGTTGTTTGCCGAAACCCGGGATCGAACCTGGGACCTTTAGATCTTCAGTCTAACACTCTCCCAACTGAGCTATTTCGGCTTGACAAGACTGATGTTTCGAGATAGCATTCTTTTTGGCAATCCAGTAAACCTGTAATGAGAAACGTTCAACAGCTCGGCAACACCATAATAGAATCCGATGCTATTACAAATGCATTTCGAAACTGTTAAGTTTTCTCCCAAATGCGGTTCTCAACAAATGTTGTTTTTTGTATTCCTTCCAGAGTAAGTCCAAAAGGCAAACACTGGCACTGGCTGCCTGAAAGTGCAGCGCTTGAACTGCCTCAACAAACGCTTAGCTCTAAAACGTGTACATTGAAAGTCTATTAACATCTTTAACACAATCATCTGTATTCCAATAGCGGTTAATCCACAGGGTGATCAATAAAGTGACTGCTGGCTTTGTTTAAATATTAACAAGATGTTTTCAGGATTCACGCGTTTTCTGAACAAGCACAATAGAATATGGTAGTGAAAGGACAAGCAAAATAACAGGTTTATTGGCTCTGGTTTTGTATCATCACCTGACTACTGTCCGTGAAGAAAGTGGCATTAATAAAAACGTCATTATGCAAAGTTCCCCAATGCAACACGGACATATTTAAAACTTCTTCACAATCTTAAACCTTCCCACATGAATATAAAATACTTACTGAAAGGTTACGCATTTTCAATATCTCATGCAAGGAAGTGTTAATATGACTTTTATTACCCAACTGTGTCAATGAAGACTGGTCAACAGTAATTTCAGATTCACTTAGTTTATTGTGCGGTATCAAATGAAACATAAAATGAATCGCAATACAATAAATTCTGTTTGATCGCTATACAATCAATATGTTGTATAGGCTAAATTGTATAAATAAATGTCCGAAACAGTCAAATTCAAACACGTTAAAATGAAATAAAGGAATAAAACAAAGCGCTTTTTGACCTCGGACGTGATTTGAACACGCAACCTCCTGATCTGGAGTCAGACCACACACCGTTGCGCCTACCTAAGTCCTGGCGAGAAATGCTTGTTTATGCAATGCTAGAGTGTACAGCAAGCATGCCAGACACACATGGTAATGCCGACGCTGATACTAGAAAAACACTGGTATCACCAGGGTCATGGAAACAGCCGACTCATTACGTGTTCATGATAGCAGGGCTATGAAGTTGTCGGAAGTGTGTTTGATTCTCAGCTTTGAAAAAAGAAAACATAAAACAATGCGATGTGCTTTATAATGTTCATAATTTGAAACGTGGGCATAAACACAGTTGTACTGGCTGGGAATCGCCCGGGTCAATTACTTGGAAAGCAGCTATGCTGACCAATATATGACCAACGGGGAAAGCTGGCAGTACTGGAGACACAGAAGACGGATTCTTCATATTGCAAATGGCTAGGACAAGAACTCACATAAATGACATGAGTTGAAGCACAATCACTTGTAAGATACTGTACTCTTTTTTTCGTTGTATGGCTTGTGCATTTTCTTAGTTTTAAATGTATTATCACAGGCGGTACACTTATTTATTTGGAAAAAATCAGTAGATTTGTCCAGTACACCTAGATCTCTCGAACATCTAAACGAGTCAGCCCCTTAATAAAGACCGTCCGTGTTCATTTCATGCTTATGACATTGTCTATACACAACAGCTCTTATGTAATCCTATTGGTATCGAATTCCACCGCAATTAATGTGTTTCCATGTTTCCAGTCAGTTTGATAGTTTTAATACTGTATTACATTCTGAATATGAATAGAGCTGAATTATTAATTGTTGATAATACTTAGAATACCAGATACATATTTAGCATTAAAAAGCAATACATGTGATTTATTTAACAGTCGTTCATTATTTTGTATCAGCCGCCACACAAAGCCGAGCGCAGTGCGGTATACTGTAATGATGCTCAGTCGGTCTGCCCGACTGCACCTGAACCATCTTAAAACAAGGCCCTAATAAGATAATCTGTAAAGTTAAGAAAAATGCGCTAATATAACGAAGCTAAATTTGAACTCTAGCTGAGCAACGAGAGGACGAGGGCGGGCAGAGAAGGAGGGAGACGCTGCCAGGCAACCGCTCGTGGAACATTTCCACCAGCTGAGCAGAGACCGTTAGGATTTAAAAATGCGAACGTTCCGAGCGGCGCGTTAGGGCGCTCGTTAAATTAACACACTGTTGCTGGCATTTTAACATAACCATTTTTAAATACTCAAATAGGACTTTATTAAAAAAAACATATTATGATTTTCAAAGCAATATGTTATGTGGAATATTAAAATGTACTTGGCTTGATTCATGCCAAAGCTGCCCGATTTTCAGCCTTGAAGCACCCCAGATCATCACGGTCCTCCACCACATTTCACAGTGGGTGCGACACTGTGGCTTGTAGGCCTCTCCAGGTCTCCGCCTAACCATTAGACAACCAGGTGTTGGGGCAAAGCTGAAAATTGACTAATCTGGGGTGCTTCAGCAAAAGGCTGGAATCGGACAGATTTGTCTTTTGTGAAGGACGCATGAATCAAGCCGGTACAAGGTTGTCCTGGAAGAAAACTTGCTTCCTTCTGCTCTGACAATATCAATGTGAAAGACTGGTGGAGAGCATGCCAAGACGCATGAAAGCTGTGCTTGAAATCAGGTTATTCCACCAAATATTGATTTCGAACCTTCCTAAGTTAAAACATTAGTATTGTGTTGTTTAAAAAATGAATACAAACTTATTTTCTTTGCATTATTCGAGGTCTGACAACACTGCATCTTTTTGTTATTTTGACCAGTTGTCATTTTCTGCAAATAAATGCTCTAAATGACAATATTTTATTTGGAATTTAGGAGAAATGTTGTCAGTAGTTTATAGAATAAAAAAAATGTTCATTTTACCCAAACACATACCTATAAATAGTAAAACCAGAGAAACTGATAATTTTGCAGTGGTCTCTTAATTTTTTCCAGAACTGTATATATATAATGTAATCCACGGGATTTCCACAACGCTATGGTTTATCATATTTTGCCTAGAATAATTTTAAATATAATATTTTAAAAATAGGATAAAGATAAAGTAGTATACAGTTTGAACACATTAGAAGCTGTTCATGACGCATTTTAATGACTAGTCTATATGAAAACATTCTTGTGAAAAAAAAAAACAGCTAAAACCATGATTTGATTTTTCCTGTCTTTATTTTAACAAAGACAATGACGTTTGCAGACAGCGTTAGTGTTCTGGTCAGAAGTACTGAATAACTGCTTGCACTGTTCCGTGTTTGTTTTCAGCTCATTGAAAGATGACATTCTACAATGACATTTATCCACTTTACCCTCAAATAAAGGGACGCCCTTCATCTTCAACCTCAGCCAGCTCATACCCATTCTGGTGTTTTTAGTCCTTGTTGCAGTTTCCTTGTTATACTAACAGTCATTTCTAATAAGAAAATACTGTTTCAGCTAAACCGACATGCACCAAAATGTGAGTGTAACATAGATTATTCTGCTCCAGTTTCGACTGCAAATGCATGTAATGAACTTCTCTTCCACTAGGCGTCGCTTAAAAACACAAGAACCACTGTTATTTAATATTAATAACCCACTTTCCAAACACTACACACTTAAACTAGATAATATATCCTATCTTAAAGAAACTTTTTTGTAATACATATCATATACCACGATGCTAACAAATTTAAAACTCCTTTTATTTACCATTTATAAAAATGTCACAAACCACTCGACTGTGTTTTCTTCTCCACCCTCAAAAGAGAGCAGAACGGGTCATCAATGATCAAGAACAGCTACAGTGAAGCAACATTCAAGAACCGCTTCCATCTCAGAAGAAAACACTGTAACTCCTCATCATGGTTAGCGAGACCAAACACTTTAGAAACGCATTTCACTAGAAACAAACTATAGAAATGATCCCTGAAAGTATAGTCTTAACAAATACAAGGAAAATAACTTCCCTACTCCCGGCATATATCACTGCGGTGATGGTGTGTGATTCAGGTTCCTTTCTAGTATATCACGTGTTCATAGTAATGTTAATACTTGCCAATGCGTTTCAAACACAAAATTCACATAATGAAATAACCACTCAATTAAAGTATAATGTAAAAAAAAGAGAAGATAAGAATACCCAGGGTGCACCTCTCTATGAATAATTTAAAGAAACAACCAATCACCAATCTCTCTGGACGGGGAGGTTTCAGTCCCCGCCCACCTGCATAGTATTCAGGAAGAGGAGGCTCCTGGTCATTTTACAAGGGTTTTGCTGCAAATGTGTTTCTTACCCTTTAAGTGCCATTGTCCTAATCTGAGGCTACTTTGTCATTTTTGGCGCATTTTAACTGGCATCTTATTTGAATGTTCTTTAACTCTATTGTTATGATAACTTTACTCTAATTGTGTTAACTGTAACAGTTAAGTCTAGATGTAACGTGTCAGATTACATAAACACACCTTTGTGTTCAGATTTTTTTTTAAATGTGTCGTCCTCTGTGGGTAGAGGCAGATAAGCTCTTGTTACTGTTTCTACACATTAACATTCTACGAAATACACACACTAAACTGAAATGTAAAATTTTAGAAAATCTATTTTGCCAACAGAAGAAAACAAGCTAGCAGAGAATGGTTTCGATCCGTCACCTCTGGGTTATCCAGCACGCCTCCTGCGCGCCTACTCTGCTATGCCACTCTGCTACAGCTGCTGCAGTTGAGATGATCCGTTTTCTTTTCTCCCAAATACGGTATGCAAAGTATGCAACCTGCCCACTGATCACAAGCAGTTTTATCCCCCAGTTTCGCCTGCAATTCAATATTCAGTCTGTAAAGCATCTTAAATCGTGGAAGCGGCTCTTTGTTTAAAATTACACTGAAGACTTATTTTGTTCGACCAGGTTAATAATTGCAACACCAACGTCTGCTGTTCAACTAAACACAACACTCTCCAGTCTTCTGCAATCTGCTCATCACTACATGGCCACACCCTTAGCCCCAACGACCAAATCTTCATTTACCACTGGAAGGAAAACATTTACAACTTTCTGCACTCAAACAAAATACATCCCATTCCGATTTAATGAACAGCGGATTGTAGCTCCATCGCCCATGCAAGGGATTCTCTTCACTTAGCCCCACTACCGTTAAAAGCCTACATCTCTGAATTCAGTATTTCTGCCGCCTCATCTCCGTCCCTTCTCCAACACTCCTATCCATCCCATCAGTTTGTTGACAATCAGAGAGATCCTCAAAGCCCCCCCTGCTGCTCCCTCCTGGCTCCCTATATCAATAGACATCCTTCACTCTTTAATCTCTACCCCCTCAGAAAAGGATGCTCTGTCTATTCAATGACCTGACCATGGAAGTACTATGTTTAACTGTTTCTTGTGAAGCACTTCCTCTGCAGGACTCCTGAAGGAACAGAGTGCACCCTGTGAATTTACCATGACAGCATCAGTGATTTACCAATTTAAAAAAAAAATAAGCAAGTTACCAGGACATCAAGGGAATACAATGAATAGACTCTCGAGCGTTAAGCCATTTCAACCATGAGGTCCTGTGAACCATTCCGTGCACCCCGATACTGGCCAGCTGTAGTAATTTTACTACAGAATACTACACCTTGAAGTAAAAAAAAAAAAAGCGAACCATGCCCAGTGTTAAACATGGTGGAGGTTGTGTGATGGTCCACAAGTTTCACAGCCCGGTCCCAGAAGCAGACCCCAACCCGCTGCAAGTTCCTCCTTTCAATCAGCTGGTGTTCCATTAAACTCCACTTTTAGCCTCCCGAGTCGGCCTGCAGCTTCAGGAGCATTGCCTTCGCCCCTTCCACTTGCTCTTCTTATTCTACTGCCTGGTCTTTCTTCACCACATTCTGTGCCCAGATTCGTATCTCTCTCACCTCCTATAACCTTCAGCACCTCCTTGCCTTTATGACAGACCCAGGCTATCCCTTAACCTGGCCCCTTCCTCCATCAGGAATTATCTCTCAGGTATACAACACCAGTTCCTCCCCCCCCCCACCCAGCAGTCGGAGGATGCTGTCTGACCCAGCAGAAAGTGTTTATATCTAATCCTTTGCTCTTCTTGTGTCTCCCTCTCTGCATCACCTAGCGGCCAGAGCATGCTGCCTGACCCGACGAGAAGGGAAAACTTCTTCGTCCCCCCTATCTTGTCCTGCTATCAGTATCTAACCTCCATGTTACTAAGCACCATTCCCAAACTCCAGCCCTCAATTTCGCCATCCCTCTCAAACTCCTCTCACCTTAAACTCTCAAATGTCTCGCCCCTCTCAAGCCTTCTAAGCAACCGGAGAAATCATTCTTAATATCTGACTCCCAATTTCGCCTCTCAAGCCCTCGTGGGCAACCAGTGAAATATTAGTCAAGGCCTATTTAAAATGTTCTTATGTTCTCTAGAAATGACCCTTTCAAATATAGACTTAACTTTATTGGCAGACCGTCGGCCCCAACTGGCAAGCTCTACTTCATATGATACAATGACTGGGCAACAACGAGGTGTTCCATTAACAATACAAACTAACTTGAGACAGCCAAGTCGTTAAAAGCATACCTTAAGTTTGTCATGTGATACAAAAGCAAGTTTTGGCATTTTTGCATTGCCTGCCTCGTCAAACAAGTCGCCACAGCACACAGCGCTGCTGCATCGGGACAGAGGTGGATTTTAAAGCGACTGAATCAACGAGCTGAGACTACTTTTTGAAGAAATTGAAAACATACCTGTAGTCGAAATATCTGCTATTTAGTTAATTAATTTATTTTTGAATTTGCAAATGGCAGACTACATTGCCAATAAGACAATCTGAATTGCTCAT
>JAHFZB010000889.1:0-23480 GCA_036884735.1 Huso huso
TCGGGTTGAGTTTGTGTAATTTGGAGTACGAGTCATTTTGTATTGAATTGTAGTGAAAAAAATAGTATTGATAACTTTAAAAACGCGTTGCATAAGTAAAAAAAAACACATACTTTATTTTTTTTTCTTTTTCCACTCCAACAAAACAAATTATTGTATTTTGTTTCTCTATAATAGTCATCAAAAAAAAATAAAACTACAACAAGGAACCAACTGACTGACTTCCAACTTTACAGTTAGTTTTTAAAGAAAGGGGGCTTGATACCAGGAGGTTCCTTGTTCAAATCCCTGTTCAGCCACTAAGTCACTGTGTGTGACCCTGAGCAAGCCACTGAACCTCCTTGTGCTCCGTCCTTTGGATGAGATGTAAAACAAACATGGTCCTATTGGAAGTGACTCTGCAGCAGTAGTTGTTGATGCATAGTTCACCCCCTAGTTTTTGTAAGACTCTTTGGATAAAAGTGTCCCACAGTAAAAGCACAGCAAAGTTTAATAAAGCATAGGGAAGCATTGTAAATCACAGTGCAATCATGGTGAAGCATTGTAAAGCATAGGGAGATATGGTAAAGCACAGAGAAGCATTGTACAGCACAGAGAGGTATAGTAAAGCATATTCAAAACGAGAGTAAACTAACCCTTATAATAGTTTCCCATAGTAAATGCACATCAAAGTGTAATAAAGCACAGAGAAAGCATGGTAAACTGAGGGGGGTGGGGGTAATAGAATGGTTTTTAGAATGGATTCTAGAATGGTTCTAGTTTCCGAGTTGTTTTTAATCTCACAGGTTCTAGGTTACAGGGATTTTTGTTCTGGGTTCAAGGGGTCCTGTAATATTTTTTTAGTGTATTTAAGTTCTAGGGTTTTGTGCTCTACTGTTCTGGACACATAATCATTCTTATATAGAGTGGTTCTAGTTTTTTCCACCTGTATTAACATTCTGTGGTTCTAGAGTGAAACTAGGTTTCCTGTTCTAGACATATGGTCATTTTTATATAATGTGATATTCATTTATTTTTTGAAGTGTAATAAAGTTCTGTGATTCTAGATTGACCCAAGGTTCCTTGTTATAGATTGTTCATGATACACGATTATTTTCATTTGTTTACATACAGTGATTCTCGGCTCTGTGGCTCTAATTCTAAAAAGCTGGTTCACACTTCAATCATAACGACTCATTTCAGAGCGCAGATTCGATTTTCTCTCCCTACCAGAGCACCACACTTCAATGGTTGTAGAGACATTCCTGTCTGGTTTTTATTTTAGTGTCTTTCAGGCGACCCTGTAGGCCTGCATGTGCGAGTACTCCCTGTGGCTGGACCGGGACACACAGATGAGCAGCACGGCCGTCATGAACTGCACCCCTCCCCGCGGCCCCCCATCCAGCAGCTCCACCCGGCTGTGCAGCAGCTGCACTCCAGCCATGAAGCACCCGACCGCCCCCAGCGTGCACAGCCCTGTGGGGAATCACAAAAACAAAAACCCTCTGAGTGACGTACAGGGATCTGTCCAAAACTGTGCCAGTCTACATGGAGTCGTATGGGGACCCTCATTATAGCAAATATTTAGTTTTATTTTAAATAAATAAAATGGTATCATGCTTTTTTTAAGCTGATTGGAGCTCAACAAAGTAGCAGACAGATTACAGGCTAAATCACTAGCCTCTCATTCCTGCCTTTCTCCTTCCTCTGGAGGCCTGGGTTCCAATCTGGGGGCTGGGTGGCACAGACAATCAAACCACTGGTGATCATTAAATATACCTGTTTATATATGCATATATATATATAGTATTTTCTTGGGGACCCCAGTTCTAGGGTTCTTATCTGCCCAGGAGGTGAAGGACCCTGGTCCCTATTGTGGAGTTCATGCTGTGACAGGCACAGGCACACATAGCGATGAGCGCCCCGAAAAACATGAGCCCCAGACTGACGATCGGGAGCAGGAACTGACATCGCCACAGATCTGAAACACACAGGACACATGTGATCAGGGGACAGCCCCTGGCTCTACACCCCCAGAATCTGATCCTCTCCATATCTTCTGCTCAATAATGTTAATACCAAGTGTCATGACAATCGCATAAGCAGTTCTCCAAATATGTGAAAACAAACGAGAGAGACAGACAGACAGACAGACACCCGCGTATCCCCAGAATCTGATATTATCAATAGCTTCTCACTAAAATATTAGACCCAAGCAAAAGCACCCCACACTCGGAGAGAACGCTGTTTTAGCTTCATGGCTCCGACTCTCTGGAACTCTCTCCCAGCTTTGGTGCGTGATGCTCCCACCATCGCTCGCTTTAAATCAACTCTCAAGACCCACCTGTTCTCTCTTGCTTTCCATGCTCTTTAAACCTGATATCTGTTATTAGCTGTTGTCTAATTGGCTATTTCAGATTTTTCACTCTTATTTTTAAGATTCTGTATGACACACACATCCACAATATTCAGAATTCACATCCAAGCCTTGTATTTAATGCACTATGCCTTGTCTTTCACTGTATTTAATGTGTTGCATTGTTTTTCACTGTATTTAATGTGTTATGTATTGCTTCTCACTATCTTATAAAGCGCTTTGTGATGGTGATCCACTATGAAATTTATATATAAAATTAATATTGATTGATTGATTGAAAGTTGGATCAATGTAAAAACACAACATGGAACTGAATGATTAGGTTTGGAAAGGTGTGTGATTGAACTGGAATTACCAATTTTTTAACCAGTGTTTTCTTGTAAAAAATGGCCTGCGTCTTCAATTCGAGTATAGTATAGTGATGCGTGTATTAGAATCACCAACAGAAGATGTGACTGTCCGAGTACACAAACAGCCACGTGACTGACTGGCAGTTGAAGGTTTCTGGAGTTATCCTGCGGAGCAGACACTCTCCTCCTCGAGGTAAATAAAGCAAGCTTTCACTCAGCACCCGGGTGTGTAGCTATGGCTGTGGTGCACTAGCCTCGAACTGGCGCTGCATGTTGAGACTCCCGGCACGCCCCCCAGCCAATCAGGACCTCCCGACTCCCGGGGCATGCCCTCCAGCCAATCAGGACCTCCAGAACAGCTCAGCCCTGGGAAAACCTTCCTGTTTACCACAGCAGCAGTGTTTCGTTACATCCGAAGAATCCGACCCTTCCTCACCAACTATGCTACCCAGCTCCTGGTCCAGGCCTGGTACTCTCCTGTCTAGACTACTGCAACTCCCTCCTGACTGGCCTCCCTGCTTCCGCCACCCGTCCGCTCCAGCTCATCCAGAACTCTGCTGCCCGCCTGGTGTTCTCTCTGCCCCGCCGCCCACGCTTACTCCACTACTCCGCCGCTCCACTGGCTCCCGATCACCGCTCGCATCCAGTTCAAGACTCTTGTACTAGCCTACAGATGCCTTGACCAGACTGCACCCAGCTACCTCAGACCCTCATCTCCCTACACCCCCCCTCGACCTCTCCGCTCTGCCTGCACTAGAAGACTAGCTCTACCTCCGCTACGCTCCCCTGCCTCCAGAGCCCGCTCCTTCTCCGCCCTTGCTCCGCAGTGGTGGAACGACCTTCCTATAGATGTCAGGACTGCCCAGTCCTGACCAGCTCCGCGCCTCCTTAAGACTCACCTCTTCAAACAGCACCTGTAAAACTCCTCTGTTTGTATCCTGGGACACTATCACCCTTCATTTAAATGTGCTTTATTTTGCTCTTATCTGCCCCTATTTTACTGCATTTAATCCTGTACTTCAGAATACTGTAATCTGCAAGTGTTTAACCTGATGCAACTATCACTATTATCTGCTGTATTATTGAATTGTGGTTTGTCACACTTGTACTTTGAACAAAAGTTATTGTATTTCTTGCTCTTATTGTATTACTTGTATTGTAACACTTGAAATGTATTTGCTTATGATTATAAGTCGCCCTGATAAGGGCGCCTGCTAAGAAATAAATAATAATAAATAATGAGGCTCAGTTCTAATCAGACCCCCCGTATTTCTGTACTTGCCAAGCAATACCACAGTTCACAAAAAGGTGAAAACATGTGTGAGTAATCACAACTGGAAATGAGATGCAGCTCATAATTGTAATGCTCAGTGTGACAGCAGACTGGAAATGAGAAGCAGCTCATAATTGTAATGCTCTGTGTGACAGCAGACTGGAGATGAGAAGCAGCTCATAACTGTAATGCTGTGTGTGTGACAGCAGACTGGAAATGAGAAGCAGCTCATAACTGTAATGCTGTGTGTGACAGCAGACTGGAAATGAGAAGCAGCTCATAACTGTAATGCTGTGTGTGACAGCAGACTGGAAATGAGAAGCAGCTCATAACTGTAATGCTGTGTGTGTGACAGAGACGGCTGCAAACTGCTTCCATACATCGTGTTCTTATATGGGTAATGCATCTTTGTAAATGCATCTTTATTTGATTTTTGATTTTTTTCCTCAAGTTGAGGGTGGGAAATATGGGCTGCATCTTAAATTGGAAGGAATCCGGCGTATGGTAATTCCAATTACAAATTCAATGACTGTTATTTGTCTCTTCATACTCATGCACATACACTAGGTACTGCAGGAGCGCTTGTGTTCAGACTGCACTGCACAGCTCTTGATCCACCCCTCCTGCTCTGCAGGGGACTTGCCTGACCTGACCACCATGTTACTGGATCCTCAGTTGATGTTAGGACACAGAAACGCGTTGACCTGGGCCGGTCAGGGCCGGTCAGCACCAACCCGGCCCGCAGTGGAAACCAGGCAATAGTGATGCACATGGAGCCAGTGCCACAGCAGCAAGGACAGGCATGATAGTGCTGCACATGGAGCAGGTGCACAGCAGCAAGGACAGGCATGATAGTGCTGCACATGGAGCAGGAGCACAGCAGCAAGGACAGGCATGATAGTGCTGCACATGGAGCAGGAGCACAGCAGCAAGGACAGGCATGATAGTGCTGCACATGGAGCAGGAGCACAGCAGCAAGGACAGGCATGATAGTGCTGCACATGGAGCAGGTGCCACAGCAGCAAGGACAGGCATGATAGTGCTGCACATGGAGCAGGTGCCACAGCAGCAAGGACAGGCATGATAGTGCTGCACATGGAGCCGGTGCCACAGCAGCAAGGACAGACAGGATAGTGCTGCACATGGAGCAGGTGCACAGCAGCAAGGACAGGCATGATAGTGCTGCACATGGAGCATGTGCACAGCAACAAGGACAGGCATGATAGTGCTGCACATGGAGCAGGTGCACAGCAGCAAGGACAGGCATGATAGTGCTGCACATGGAGCAGGTGCACAGCAGCAAGGACAGACAGGATAGTGCTGCACATGGAGCAGGTGCACAGCAGCAAGGACAGGCATGATAGTGCTGCACATGGAGCATGTGTACAGCAACAAGGACAGGCATGATAGTGCTGCACATGGAGCAGGTGCACAGCAGCAAGGACAGGCATGATAGTGCTGCACATGGAGCAGGAGCATAGCAGCAAGGACAGGCATGATGGTGCTGCACATGGAGCAGGTACACAGCAAGGGACGGGCATGATAGTGCTGCACATGGAGCAGGAGCATAGCAGCAAGGACAGGCATGATAGTGCTGCACATGGAGCTGGTGCCACAGCAGCAAGGACAGGCATGATAGTGCTGCACATGGAGCAGGAGCACAGCAGCAAGGACAGGCATGATGGTGCTGCACATGGAGCAGGTGCACAGCAGCAAGGACAGGCATGATAGTGCTGCACATGGAGCAGGGAGCATAGCAGCAAGGACAGGCATGATAGTGCTGCACATGGAGCGGTGCCACAGCAGCAAGGACAGGCATGATAGTGCTGCACATGGAGCAGGAGCACAGCAGCAAGGACAGGCATGATAGTGCTGCACATGGAGCAGGTGCACAGCAGCAAGGACAGGCATGATAGTGCTGCACATGGAGCAGGAGCACAGCAACAAGGACAGGCATGATAGTGCTGCATATGGAGCAGGTGCACAGCAGCAAGGACAGGCATGATAGTGCTGCACATGGAGCAGGAGCACAGCAGCAAGGACAGGCATGATAGTGCTGCACATGGAGCAGGTGCACAGCAGCAAGGACAGGCATGATAGTGCTGCACATGGAGCAGGTGCACAGCAGCAAGGACAGGCATGACAGTGCTGCACATGGATCCGGCACGCTGCTTCAGCTGCTCCAAGACATCAGAGTGGATCAGCAATGGCAAAACAAAGGGGCTGTTTGTTAAAGAATCGATGTGTTTATTTACACAATGACTGTGGGGTCTTCCCCTGCAATGCACTGTATTTGTATTTTTTATTGCTCGTTCTTGTTATTATTAGTGATGATATTGTTACACATTACTTTTTACTTTTTCTGGGTTAAATGCCCAGACTCAGCCAGTCTGTATTGTCACGTGCAGCTCCCCCTAGTGGGCACATAAAGAACACAATTAATTTTATACAGTGTGCTGGATTACAGAGCTACTGTCAAATCTAATACTGTACATAAACAAAGGGTTACTTTATTTAATACAACAATCCCCTTCCAATGATTAGGGAACATATTATGTAATTAACCATTAATGTCTAGAACATTTATTGTTTGTTGCCTCAAACCCCAATACTTTGAGTTCAAATACATGCTGAAGGTGTATCATTAATAATAATATAAAACATCAGTAGAGTAAAGCAGTTTATTGATTACAGAATAGCTTACAAATACAGAAATAGTTCAGTAATGAACTTCAGTTAAAAAATGCAATCAATCAAATAATCAAAGTATTAAATCAATCAATAAGTAATCAACCATTACAAAATCCTCCAGTCTATGGTAATGCAGCACTATTCCAGTTCCACTCCAGTCTCTGGTAATGCAGCACTATTCCAGTTCCACTCCAGTCTATGGTAATGCAGCACTATTCCAGTTCCACTCCAGTCTATGGTAATGCAGCACTATTCCAGTTCCACTCCAGTCTATGGTAATGCAGCACTATTCCAGTTCCACTCCAGTCTATGGTAATGCAGCACTATTCCAGTTCCACTCCAGTGTGCTGCACACGGCTGGAGAGCTCAATCCCCTCTGCTGACTGCTCCTGATCCTGATCCGAGGTTTTCCTGAGACAGATGTCAGAGACACACAAGGAGGGCTCAGAGTTTAACTGCAGCAATAACAAAAGCTTTAAAGGATGATGACACGTCTAGGCTTCAGAGTAATCAAGTCCCATTGAAATCACAGAGTGCATTTCAGGGTAAGGAGCAGCTGTGTATCAACTGTAAAGACACTGTGTGGAGGCAGCAGCTTTGTGACATTACTGATGAAAGGGTTATTATTAATACTCTAGATTGAAGAATCAAAAAATAATGATTATAAGTCCAATATGTCAAAGCTTTAGATCTTTATCATCTGGAAACCAAAAAGCCAAATTAACCCAGTATAGCATCTTAGGGCACAGGTCTAAGTGAAGGGTACTGTTAGAGTTTGCAAGAGGGATTCTTAAAGAGCTAATCAGAAAGTTTCCATCTCCATTTTCAGTGCTGTAAAGGATGATGACAGGTAGAGATAGCGAGTGCTGCCCCCTGTCTGTACACATACTGGCTAATACTGACTTACCTTGGCTTACCACCAGCGAGACACAGGGAACCTGGAAAAATATATACAGATTGTTCAGTTTGTTTCTTATAATTGTGTTAACAAAAATAAATACAAACTTCCAAAATGTTTATTTTGTAAAGTAGCTGTGCATGTTTAATGATGAAATAAAGATTTCTTAATGAACTATCTCTAAGACTGGGCTGTGCTGTTTAAGAAGAAGCCTGCATGTGTGCTGTGACAGGCCAGGTGAAATGTGTGCACTGACTGGGAGTCTCACCTTGGATCCTGCAGTATTGAAGGAGCAGCAGAGTGAACACAATGAAATGAATCAGAGTGAAGCTCACTCTGTAGCCAATAGCAACAGCTGTGCCAGGACGCTGGGGAAGGAAGGTACAGTATGAGTGTGTGCTTGGGGTGACTTCCATACACCTTGACTGAGCTGATAGGGATTCAAGAACATTACCCTGCTCGCTTTTCGCTCTATAGGAACAGCCTTCAACTTGCCACTCTAAATCTAAAACATTAGTGGAAATATACACCACTGAATTTGCAAAGTATAAAACAGTGTCTGTACTGTGCAGTATTTGTTCTCAATCCATTGTGTTGTAATTGCTGGTAATTCCGCAGTCTGTTTAGGCTTTATCTCTTCACACAGGAATATAATGGGTTCACATTTACAAAGAAATATAAATTTAGTGATTGCATTTCGGAAGTGGATTGTAATAATAATTCAATCCATTGTGTTGGAAATGCTGGTAATTCTGTAGTCTGTTTATTCTGTTTCTTCAGGGAATGGGAATATAATGGGATCACAATGTGACCTATTTTACTGTGAGATCACTTTCAATCATCAAGGACAGTCATTTAGGAGGGGTTTGTAATCTTACTTTCCACTTCAATGTGTAGCTCCTGGCTGCTCTTCTTCACTCCCTGTGACTCCACAGCACACGTGTAGCTCCCAGTGTGGCTCTTCTGAGTGCTGGCTATGCTGTACAGTGCAGAGTCAGTGCTGCTAGTCACAGGCTCCCCGTCTCTCACAATGGTGTAGTGGAGTTCAGGGCGGGGGGTTTTGTTCACTGCTGCCTCACAGGTCAGGTTAAGAGCCTCTCCCTCCTTCACTGTGGCTCCTGGAGATGCTGTCAGAGTCACCCTGGAGAACAGAGCTACGAAAAGATGACATGAAGACAGGTGAGTGATTGTGAAGCTGTCTGACCAAGATATTCAAATCAAACAGAACCAGCATCTTCCACAGAGAGACAGAGGCAGTGCTGGAGTATAGAGGCTCCTTAGAGAGACAGAGGCAGTGCTGGAGTATAGAGGCTCCTTAGAGAGACAGAGGCAACGCTGGGGTATAGAGGCTCCTTATTGTTTTACTTATAAAGGTAACACCAAATGTTTCAGTCAAGACAGGAACAAGCTATAAACACACCATTGAAACATCCCACAGCATCCTGCCCCCTCCCCTCCCTAGGTTCTAAACCCTTAGATATATCTGCATTGATAATCTGATAATGTAGCAAAATCACTTACAACAGTGTTAGTCATGATTTTAAGTCCCACTCTCAAACCATTAAATATGTATTTTTTTTTTTGGTATTGAAAATTGAGCAATGAGATTATTATTTTTAAAATGGACAACATTTACTGTAAATAGATATGCTTTGTCACATCACTGTTCTATATAACATCACACAGTGTGGGAGAGTGGTACATGGGGAGTATATCAGTCTCTGTATTAGAAGGATCATTTTCCCATGATTTATGCCATTGATGTCTGGGGACTGTAATGTGGTGCAATTAATCATTGATAGTTGTTAATTAGCTGAATATTTAAACCTCGAGGAAACAGAGGTCAACAAAGGAGTTAGGAGTTGCTACAAATGCTGGATAAATAAATAAATAAATAAATACATAAATAAATAAATAAATAAATTAATTAATCAATCTGTGTGTACTTAAAGGGATTGTTTTGATAAATATTGTGTAAACCTGTCCCGTACCAACAGGGAGGGAAGAGAAGCGAGGCAGGATTTTGTTTTGTTTGATCACTTTTCCTGGAATTGTTTAATAAAACTTTGCTTTGATTTATTTTCGAATCGTATTGTTCTTTTGTCATTTCCACTCTGTCAGCCACGCTCCACAATCACTACAAGTGCAAAACAGACAGGAATATTTACAGCAGCTGACAAACAGGTACAAAAGAGAATCAGAAACAAATGAGACTGAAACTGAGATTAGGATAACGAGTGATCATAATGGAGGCCTGTCTTATAATTGCTAGCGGTTGCAAACTAGGGTGTCCACCTGGCTCCAGATTTACCGGACACTTTGAGTCAGAACGGGATTTCAAACATGTCCCTTAACTGAAAGCGATTAATGTGTAAATGAACCATTCCACCTTTGCTAAAGTGAATAATGGTGCTTAATTACCATGTGCATCAAATAAGTGTATAATTAGAATAAGCATGAATACAATGCTAATGTATTTGTATTATTATTATTATGTATTTATATTTTGCAGCCACTTAGTCGCTATTTATTTTCTGTTCATTGATATTCAATCACCAATAATATGCAAATACTCTCCCAAGCAAAGCATCCTCCCGTTTCTCATCTATTCATCCACAGCTAATCATTATAGATCTGATGGGAAGCAGCTGATCAGTGTGACTTGTTTGCTCAGCACAGCAATCCCGCCACAGGATTAATCTCAGCAAAGGCGTAGCTAATTTATACATCAATTACTTTCAGTTTAAGGGGAATTCTGAAAATCTCAAAGCGTCTGGTAAATCTGGAGCCAGATGGCAACCCTATCGCAAACAGGAGTAAGAAAATACATTTTTCTTGTGCTTATTTACAGCGGGGAACACTGAAGTCCATTAAGATCTCTTAAAGAGAAGACTGAACTCACCTCTCACAGTCAGTGACACAGAAGCACTCCTTTTCTTCAGCCCCGTCCCTGCTGCCTCCACCTCACACTGGTATCTCCCTGTGTCTCTCAGCCCTGCCGCTGGGATTGAGTGCTGATCCTGTGATCCCGCTCCTCTCACAGTCCCATTGTCTTTGCTATAGCGGTACTGCAGCTGTGTGCCCTGTTTATTTATGTGAGCCCCACACTGCAGAGTCACAGCCTCTCCCTCCCACACTGAGGCACCAGGTAGCACTGTCAGAGTGGGTGTGCTGAACAGCTCTAAGGAAACAGAGAGAGAAAGAGGCCTTTAATGATAAACAGGAATTTGCTTTTTAAAATGAAATTAATTAAAACGCAGTAAATAATCAGCCAAATAACTGTACTTGTGCTTTTAAAACCACTTGTTAGGATGTACCTACTTTACATGTGCATGTGTATCCCAGAGGGACATGAATACCTTCACAGTGTGTGCTTGTGAAAGGATAGAGGCAGACAGAGAGGTGGTACTCAGTGTCACTGATGAGAAGGCAGGAACAGTTCAGTGCAGACTGAGGAATCCTCTCAGTGTGTGAAGGTGACAGGAATGGAATGCAGAGGCAGACAGCACTGACACCGATGAGAAGGAGAGAAGGGCGGAGGAGCAGTGTAAATAGAGGAACTCTCTCAGTGTGTTTGTGGTATAAATGCAGGGAGAAAGAGAGGGGGCAGGGGCATGTTTGGCTTCTCCTCTGTTGTTTTTTACATTAATGTGAGTTTTAACCACAACACATGAAGTACAGGAAGCAGCAGAAACATTATCTGTCGTCTTTGAAATATCTGCATGTTCCAAACTGAAGTCTAAGAGACTAGAAACAATACAGTCTCTTCTATAAAAGAACATGAGAAAATCACGGCTGGTCACTGGAACCCTCACAAAGCCTCGAGACCAGTGCTGCGCAAAGTTTTTAAATGCTGCCCCCACCATATTAAAACGTTAGATTTCGTGTAAATTGCTTATTTTTTCCTTAACCACAAAAAAGTCGTATCACAAATTTAACATTTAAAATCAGTCTAGAACAATTTTTTTTTTTTTTTTTTTACCACTTCGAGTGAACATTTTGACATGTTAAACGAGGGTTTCTAACAAATACATCAGTGAATTTAAATAGCCTATTTTGTTTACACTTGGCAAGTCAACATTTAGCTAACATTTCTAACAAATAAATCCGTGAAAAATGCATATAACTTAACTCTTTTTTGTTTGTTTTGTTTAAACTTGGCGATTCAACAGTTACTTCACAGATACATCTGAAAAACTTTATCGTTCAGCAATTAAATCTGAGATTTTCACAAAATACAGTACGAACATCGGGAGCGAAGCGAACAACACGAATACAGCACGAGTACAAAACAATGTAGCTAGTCATGAAAAGAAAAGACTGTCTCCTTTTGTAGAGACGAAATAAAATAAACACAGAAGAGCAGGGAACACCACACACTAAAAAAAGGAAACAGTTAAGAGAATACCATCAGCTTGTGAAAGAGTTAATGTGATTATTATTATTGCTCATTTTACAGAAATACGAAACCAGTGTGTGGCGCTCCCCGTCACTTTGACTAAAATGAAGGTGAAATAAAGAGAGATAGACATACCATCAATTTCCAATTGTTGTTATTTCTTGACATGTGGCGTCCTTCTTTTTACTGTCTTTAACCACGGACACTGGCATCATATAGGGCAGCAGTGTGGAGTAGTGGTTAGGGCTCTGGACTCTTGACCGGAGGGTTGTGGGTTCAATCCCTGGTAGGGGACACTGCTGCTGTACCCTTGAGCAAGGTACTTTACCTAGATTGCTCCAGTAAAAACCCAACTGTATAAATGGGTAATTGTATGTAAAAATAATGTGATATCTTGTAACAATTGTAAGTCGCCCTGGATAAGGGCGTCTGCTAAGAAATAAATAATAATAATCATAAAGAACATTATATTGTAACGAGCTGGAGCTCCAGCTGCCGCCCTCTGTAGGGGCTCATTTGCATATGCCAGAGCAAGGGACTATGGGAAGTCACTCGCGCAGTTGCGAGTACCCGTTCTTCTATTTCTTTACAAAAATGTATAAAGTGTAATTGTGTTAGATTTTAGAGTGTTGTGCCTGTTGTTGCTCCTATATCTGTGTGTGAAATGTAAGTCAGTCACCGTTGTGTCGCTGTTAGTCCGTGTGTGCCCCCTCCCCTCTGTGCTACCTGTGGGTGATTGGTTTTTCTATTGTTTCAGTTCTTAGAGATGTGCTGTCCTTTGAAGGGTCCAGGTTAAAACAACTGCATATATGGACGATGTGTCACTAATTTGCACCAACACATTGTTGGTACTTCGGATTAGTAATATCCCTGAGAAGTACTGCGTGGCGATGGTGGCAGGGATTAATAAATCCAAGAGCGAAGTCTACGTGTCTAAAAATTGGCAGGTAGATAGGGAACTGTTGGACATGTACCCTGTCAAAAAGGACAAAATCAAGATTCTGGGCCTCATTTTTGACAATAGCTCGGGGGCCCAGAGCTGGATGGCGGCCATTAACCAGGTCCGTAAAAAGATTGGCGGATGGAGCACAAGGTCCTTAACAATGACGGGTAGAGTATTAATAACCAAGTCTATACTGTTCTCCATCCTCTCTTATGTAGGAAAAATCTTTCTGCCAGACAGGACCACCTAAACAGTGGTGGACCACATTACCCACCGCTTTATCTGGGGCAGCACGATGGAGAGGGTAAAGCGAGCCACCATGAGTAAAGCCGACAAGAAGGGAGGTAAGGGGGTCCCGGACGTTGTGCAGCTCACCCGAGTGAAGGGGCTCACGCAAACTATCAAGAACATCCAGGCCCTGGACAGGAAGGTATGTTACATGAATCGTTTCTATTTTGCCACCTGTCTCAGGGCCTTGGGCCTCTGCACTATTGATAACACCGTGCCGTACTCCTGGGACCCCCATTGTATTATAGAACCTTAAGGGACACTATATATAAATTGGGCTTAGATAAAGCAAAATTGGCCTCCTGGGAATACAAGGCTGTAACTAAACATCTTGCCGGTTCCCAGGAAATTGAAAAAGTAGCTACTTTCTCCCTCACCCAAAGCCAAAAAATCTGGGAGAATGTGTCTCACAGCTGCCTCAGTAATGTCCAGAAGGATATAGCATGGAACACCATCCAGAGTTCACTCCCCACTCGAGCATTCATGTTCAGGAGGGGACTAGCCCAAGTAGAAACATGCCCCTATGCAAAGTGCCATAAAGAGAGAAACACCAGCCCATATCTTCTGGGAGTGTGATGTGGCTGGCAGTGTCTGGCTCTCTGTCTCTGTCTTCCTAAACGGGTTTGCTGACACGACCAAGATGACCGCTGAGACTGTGCTCTATGGGCCTGCTGGAGGAATCACTACCAGCACAGCTAAGTGCGTTTGGCGTGTCATCAATGTTGTCAAGCAGATCCTGTGGGAGCCGAACGCCTGTGTCTATCACAAGCAGGAGCTAGACACTATCACCACGACCAGAAGGGCACAAACTCTTATCAAGGACTTTGTAATTCTGGACATCTGGACCCTCGGGAAGGACAAGGCCTGCGGATTGGAGGATCGTCGGACTCCAGGACGTGAAGATGGAATAGCATCAAAAACTGGAACCGCTAGCTCCTAGGAGCGCGGGCCTACGGGCACCGCTAAGCCTTTTATTTATTTTGTCATGCCAGCATTCCGTCCTTTTTAGCTGGCATGACCGTTTTTGAACGGTGCCCTGGTTTTATGTAGTCTTTTGTTTCAGTTTTATGGACTTTTGTTTGATTTATTTTGAATGTTTTATTTGATTTTGTTTTGTTTTGTTTTTTATGTATCTTAAAGATTTTTAATGTAAACTATTAAAAGTTACATTTTAAGTGTTTTAACATTTTAGAATTTTAACACACGGTTTAACACGCTTTCCCTTTGCCCCTGTCTCTTTTAGTTTTATAGTTTATTGTTCTGTTTTATGTTCACCTTTGAACTTTTTTTTAGAGAGCACTCCCCGGCCCTCACAAGCACTGGTTTTTTATTGATAGTTCTTTTTTTCCAGTCACTTTTAAAGCAGCACAGGTTTTATCATGTTGATTTTAATCTGTGTCTGTTTTAACCTTGTACAAAGCACGATTGTCTTGGTGTTTTTAAATGTATTTCAGATGCTTTTAAAACAAAATGTATGTCTGTATGCATGAATGTCATCCTTAAAAGAAATGTAAAATGAATGAAAAAAGAATGGGTGTAAATGTAAAAAATGTAAAATCTCAATAAAAGAGTATCATCTGCTTCAAATAGTCTCTTCCATTGAACCCATGCAGGCAGAAATGCTACAATATTTTTCGACTTTAATAATTAAATTCTCATTGATGTTGATTTTGTTTTATTTCTGTGGTAGGGCTGATGTCTGCGTGAACAAGACACTGACAGTCTGACAGCCACTACCTTTGACCTTATTTCTGATTGGTCCATTATGATGTTAACAGCGTAGCAAAAAATACAAATGAAACAGATGTATTTCTAGATTTGCTCGCTTCATTCATGCCACTTGCTTCGCTTTGTGTTGTGCATTACTCAGTTTAAATCAATAGTTTTCATTATTTTTGCTTTCGGTCCGGTGTGTATAGCGCTTTCAACATGCAAGCCCACGCCCATTGGCGTGTTTGATTTGGTATTGTATGTTGCAGAGCAAGCGCTTACACTCCGACTTTTAAGAATGTGTTTGTTAACATTTATGTATTTATTTTTTTTTTATTTACAGAACTGCTCCTTTAGTCATAGTCACACCCCCTTAGTGACTCTCCACGCCCCCAGGGGGCGTGCCTCCCAGTTTGAGCACCACTGCTCTAGGCTCTCTTTCTGCATTATTACAGCTTCTACACTACTCAGAGTATGAGAGTTACTCAGACCAGGAAGAGCTTTCATATCAGAAAACTTTGCTAGGACCTGTTACTTCAGCACCTGAGTTGTGTTGAGAACATTAACACAGCTGGAATAGACTCCAGTGTGAATGTATCTGTGAGACATTACAGACAGAGAAGGGGGTGAGGACTCTCTCTGTTAGAATGAACCTACCTCTCACTGACACCCGCACCTCTGCAGAGTCACATTAACACAGCTGGAATAGACTCCAGTGTGAATGTATCTGTGAGACATTACAGACAGAGAAGGGGGTGAGGACTCTCTCTCTGTTAGAATGAACCTACCTCTCACTGACACCAGCACCTCTGCAGAGTCACATTAACACAGCTGGAATAGACTCCAGTGTGAATGTATCTGTGAGACATTACAGACAGAGAAGGGGGTGAGGACTCTCTCTGTTAGAATGAATCTACCTCTCACTGACACCCGCACCTCTGCAGAGTCACATTAACACAGCTGGAATAGATTCCAGTGTGAATGTATCTGTGAGACATTACAGACAGAGGAGGGGGTGAGGACTCTCTCTGTTAGAATGAACCTACCTCTCACTGACACCCGCACCTCTGCAGAGTCACATTAACACAGCTGGAATAGACTCCAGTGTGAATGTATCTGTGAGACATTACAGACAGAGAAGGGGGTGAGGACTCTCTCTGTTAGAATGAACCTACCTCTCACTGACACCCGCACCTCTGCAGAGTCACCCAGGTGAAAGGCATACCTCCACGCTCTGCACCTGTAGGACCCCTCATCACTCTTTGAAACACGATCCACACTCAGCTCTGTGTCAGCCCAGGACTGTAACTCTTTATTATCTTTATAATATATAACACTGTTAGCTGTATAACTCCATACACGACACCTCAGAGTCAGAACGTCTCCCTCAAACACAGGCTGGGGAGGAGTCTGTAGGATCACCCATTGATCTGAAAAGACAGAAAGAGTTCAGATCAGCAGAGCTGAGAGACGGGTCAGGATTGAGGAGTCTGCAGGATCACCCATTGATCTGAAAAGACAGAAAGAGTTCAGATCAGCAGAGCTGAGAGACGGGTCAGGATTGAGGAGTCTGCAGGATCACCCATTGATCTGAAAAGACAGAAAGAGTTCAGATCAGCAGGCTGAGACGGGTCAGGATTGAGGAGTCTGCAGGATCACCCATTGATCTGAAAAGACAGAAAGAGTTCAGATCAGCAGGGCTGAGAGACGGGTAAGGATTGAGGAGTCTGCAGTTTTACACACATGTTTGTAATGCTCTTTTATCTCATCGTGTTATAATTTATGATTCCCCTGTTATGAGCTATATAAACTTTCTACAGGGTGGAAAACAAATATATTAGGAAACAATTTTCAAGTGTAGATACCCTTGATTTATATTTAAGGCTCTTTGAAACCCAAAGGACTGAACATAAGACAAGAATATCAAATCCTATAACAGGGTCTGTCACTTTGTAGGAGCTCATATGGAATCTTTCAAACACACGGTTCTTTTGTAAGACACAATGTTAGAAATCACAATGCAGAGAAGCTCTCAATCCAGCTCAAGTGCCAGGGCTGGGGTGTGTGTGTGTGTGTGTGTGTGTGTGTGTGTGTGTGTGTGTGTGGTGTGTGGGTGGGGTGTGTGAGGTGTGTGTGTGTGTGTGGGGGGGTTATGTGTGTTTGTGTGTGGGGGGTGGTGGTGTATGTGGGGGGTGTATGTGTGTGTGGGGAGTGGGTTTATCTGTGTGTGTGTTTGTGGGGGCGTGTATGTTTGTGTGTGGGGGGGGTGTGTGTGTGTGAGTCTGTGTGTGGTATTTGTGTGTGTGTGCAGACGGTGGTAGTATCTGTGTGTGCATGCGTGTGTGTGGGGGTGTGTGTGTGTGTGTGGGGGGTAGGGGTTGGTGGGAAGGTGTCCTAGGTTTGCTATTAAATCATTTGAAACCTATTTATGCCCATTTGCCCAGCTGCTATCAGAAAACAGCCACAATTCATACTGACTGGAGATCCAGAGACAGCTTTACTCAAATCAGCAAACCCGATCAGTAGCTTACAATACCCTCTCAGCCAATCCGGTGCAGGATTATTCAACAGGGTCTGAATATTATCTAGAATGTAAATGACTTACTGGACACAGTTAAGGTGACAGCATTACTGCGCTCCCTGTCCTGATGCAGACTCACACCAGTACACTCCACTGTGGGAATTCTGAGCTTTACTGATTGTGCAGCTGTCCCCATATCTCCTGCTGTTTTGATCACTGCACCCTGCCTCTTCACGCCCATCTCTGTACTGTTTAACCTCCAGTCAGCAGAGCCCCTCCACCTCACAGCTCAGGGTGACTGTCTCTCCTATGAATATCTGTGCCCAGGCAGACTTGTGGGGTCAGGACAGCCTTGGGACAGCCCTCTGAAACAGACAACAGGATAGGATTAGGACACATTCCCCTACAATCAGTTAGGAGAGAGATTCCAGTCCCCCAGCAGCATCTCTTCAGTGATACAGTAGGATAGCAGCAGTGTGACCCATTGCAGGCTCTACTTGTGATACAGTAGGAATAGCAGCAGTGTGACCCATTGCAGGCCTCTACTTGTGATACAGTAGGAATAGCAAGCAGTGTGACCCATTGCAGGCTCTACTTACTAGATACAGTAGGAATAGCAGCAGTGTGACCCATTGCAGGCTCTACTTGTGATACAGTAGGAAGAGCAGCAGGTGACCCATTGCAGGCCTCTACTTGTGATACAGTAGGAATAGCAGCAGTGGGATCCATTGCAGGCTCTACTTGTGATACAGTAGGAATAGCAGCAGTGTGATCCATTGCAGGCTCTACTTTGTGATACAGTAGGAATAGCAGCAGTGTGATCCATTGCAGGCTCTCACTTGTGATACAGTAGGAATAGCAGCAGTGTGACCCATTGCAGGGCTCTACTTTGTGATACAGGAGGAATAGCAGCAGTGTGACCCATTGCAGGCTCTACTTGTGATACAGGAGGAATAGCAGCAGTGTGACCCATTGCAGGCTCTACTTGTGTGTTTTTGAGTGAACAGAATTCATGAGGAATCTCTCAATATGATAATGGAAGTCTTGTTAAAATTTCCAATCGGGCAGCAATTAGTCCAGTTTACTGTAGCAGCATTATTCCTGTTAAACTTTTTTTTTGTAAATATTTTTAATGATTCAGTAATCCTGTTTAAGATAAGGTGGAAGATTACTGTTCTTAAAAGGCATCCAAACATTCTGTCTCTAACAGTGTTCTATCACTCAGTATAGATTAATAGACACATTATATTGCTTACAGTGTATAAGGGGTCTGTATTGAGGGCATTGCTCTGTATTCAGCTGGGTTAATAAACTCACCAGACACAGTCAGTGTAACAGGATCACTGTGTTAATAAACTCACCAGACACAGTCAGTGTAACAGGATCACTGTGTTAATAAACTCACCAGACACAGCCAGTGTAACAGGATCGCTGTGTTAATAAACTCACCAGACACAGTCAGTGTAACAGGATCACTGTGTTAATAAACTCACCAGACACAGCCAGTGTAACAGGATCACTGTGTTAATAAACTCACCAGACACAGTCAGTGTAACAGGATCACTGTGTTAATAAACTCACCAGACACAGCCAGTGTAACAGGATCGCTGTGTTAATAAACTCACCAGACACAGTCAGTGTAACAGGATCACTGTGTTAATAAACTCACCAGACACAGCCAGTGTAACAGGATCGCTGTGTTAATAAACTCACCAGACACAGCCAGTGTAACAGGATCGCTGTGTTAATAAACTCACCAGACACAGTCAGTGTAACAGGGATCACTGTGTTAATAAACTCACCAGACACAGCCAGTGTAACAGGATCGCTGTGTTAATAAACTCACCAGACACAGTCAATATAACAGGATCACTGTGTTAATAAACTCACCAGACACAGTCAGTGTAACAGGATCGCTGTGTTAATAAACTCACCAGACACAGTCAATATAACAGGATCACTGTGTTAATAAACTCACCAGACACAGTCAGTGTAACAGGATCACTGTGTTAATAAACTCACCAGACACAGTCAGTGTAACAGGATCACTGTGTTAATAAACTCACCAGACACAGCCAGTGTAACAGGATCGCTGTGTTAATAAACTCACCAGACACAGTCAATATAACAGGATCACTGTGTTAATAAACTCACCAGACACAGTCAGTGTAACAGGATCACTGTGTTAATAAACTCACCAGACACAGTCAGTGTAACAGGATCACTGTGTTAATAAACTCACCAGACACAGTCAGTGTAACAGGATCGCTGTGTTAATAAACTCACCAGACAATGCCAGTGTAACAGGATCGCTGTGTTAATAAACTCACCAGACACAGTCAGTGTAACAGTATCACTGTGTTAATAAACTCACCAGACACAGTCAGTGTAACAGGATCACTGTGTTAATAAACTCACCAGACACAGCCAGTGTAACAGGATCACTGTGTTAATAAACTCACCAGACACAGTCAGTGTCACAGGATCACTGTGTTAATAAACTCACCAGACACAGCCAGTGTAACAGGATCGCTGTGTTAATAAATTCACCAGACACAGCCAGTGTAACAGGATCACTGTGTTAATAAACTCACCAGACACAGCCAGTGTAACAGGATCACTGTGTTAATAAACTCACCAGACACAGTCAGTGTCACAGGATCACTGTGTTAATAAACTCACCAGACACAGTCAGTGTAACAGGATCACTGTGTTAATAAACTCACCAGACACAGTTACTGTCACTTATCACTGAGCTGTGAGTAGAGTGGCTGATCTCCTCTTTGTCCCGACAGTACTGGCCCTGGTCAGATAAAGCAGCTGCAGTGATTGTGTAGCTGTCACCAGTTATACTGCGTCCAGCAGTCTGGAGCACTGAGTGTCCTCACTGTCTTTGTACCAGAGATATTTCCAGCCAGCAGAACCCCCTCAACCCCCACACCTCAGAGTGACTGTCTCCCGGTGAATATCTCTGGGAATGGAGGCTCCAGGGTGAGCGTAGTCTGGGGCAGCTCTGTAGAAACAGGGAAGATGACAGGAATTAGGATCTCTATTGCAGAGAGAGAGAGAGAAAGAGAAAGAGAAAGATAGATAATGTTAGTGTGCAGCATGTGACATTTCATCAGAATGGTGAAATTACTGATAAATGTATAAAAACAAAAATTGTTAGAAATGCTGATTACATTCTGTAAATATATGCAATATTCATGATGGGACGTAAAACCAAGGTCCTACTGTAAGTGACTCTGCATGGAAGCCACCACCAGGGGGCAGCACTGCACTCACTCCTCTGTGAGAGGGATTCATTTTTTTAAAATATATAATATGACAGACCACGGTTAATCCAGATTTCAATGTGCAATTCTGACTGAAGTAGACAACAAATGAATACTAACCAGTGTTTTTAAAGCCATCTTCTTATTACCTTTACTGACATTATCACAGGTCCCTCTTTAATTGTGATGGGAATGTTTGGCTCCACCCCTGTTGTTTTTTACATCAATGTGAGTTCTGACTACAACACATGAAGTACAGGAAGCAGCAGAAACATTATCTGTCGTGATGTCTTTGAAATATCTGCATGTTCCAAACTGAAGTCTAAGAGTCTAGAGACAATACAAGCTCTTCTACAAAAGAACATGAGAAAATCACTGCCTGTCTGGTCACTGGAAACCCTAACAATTGTTCTTACTCAATTTAACTGAGTTACATTCATTACTGTGTTGTTTCAAATTGATGTATTCATCAAGAAGCACTTATGTAGTTGAATTGGTCAGCCAATGTAATATTCTCATTCAAAGCGTTCCAGCAATACCACACACAGCCTCTAGGTGGAGCACAGTATGGCACTCTAATGGCCAGTGTTTGCTGGAGTCATTCATTGTTTTATTTAACCAAGTTATATTGTTATAGTGGACAGAAGAAAAAGAAAGCTGATTTTAGAAATGTGTTTTTTGTATATAGATGATTAGGAAGCAGGATGAGAATCTTTACCAGTCTCTTCACTTTGTGACTGCATTGCCACAGCCTATTTTCAACACACACACCTAACATGAAAAGTGTCATTTCTCAAACTAGCTTCATGCTTTTCCCCCATGAATTGTAAATCCTGTTTTTAAACTGTGTTCACATTGTAAGCTGTTCTCTTACCTTCATACTGTCGTGGAGCAGCTCACTACAGTCAGCACTGAAAACACAACAGAGACAGTCTGGGACTAGACCCTTATAAAAGCACCACAGTCATGCTGCTGTTTCCAATGCTTTTACCATTGTTATACCATGCTCATCAGTTATAGGTGCCTGCCATACATACATGTAACATGTGCTAACATAGGGAGAAGTAAGAGCCAGTGCCATCTAGTGATCGGACACTTTTGATCAGGTTTCCTTCTCTTGTTTTGTTAGTAACACACTGCTGTGTACTACTTGGTGCTGGTGTATAATAATATAAAGACAGTCTAATCTAGCCTATATTAAATATGTATATGACAGGCAGCTCCTGAACTCATAGTCAAAGCACCTTACACACAGACTTACCAAATAATACAAACACAAGATTTTGAGTCATTTCAATAAGAACCCTGTGAATGATTGTAAAGGTGAGGGAAGAGTAAAAAACAAAAGCAAGATAATCTCACATGATAATAATCCTTCATTAACTTGGACACACGCATGGGGTTTAGGAAACTGACAGATCTGTAGCTGTAGTTTAGCATTCATACTGATTCCAGTGTTCATATGAAGAGAAGAAAGCAGACTTGAGTTGTGAATTCAGTTCAATAATGGGTGTGATAAGTGTAACAGGAGAAGGCTGGGTACAAAACATAAGCTCTATTTTCATAAAAACTATTATAACCAAATTAAATCAATAAATACAGTAGGAATGTTTTCTAGCAGTATCAGAAATTGTAACATTGTAATTGAAATGACAAGCATTAACACTGACACAGTTTTTTTTTTTTTGGGGGGCAGTTATCATGTTGTGAATAACTGACAACAAACCAGTAAAAAAAAGAAAGAAATGCTTGCCCTGAATAAGTGAAGCATTAGTTTGTTTTAACACTTTCAAAAGGAAGTGTCAGGAGCTGTAGCTGCAGTTTAGACCAGTTCAAAGGGTCTCTGAAACCACTGGCGGTGGAAGTTTTTACGACTGGGGGGGGGAAGCTCGGGCTGTTTATAGTGTTCCCATTGAAACACAATTTGTGAGTTAATATTGAAAATAATTAAAGCCCTACATAAATCACAGTGAGATCTTCAAAAGATTCAGCTCAATTTCAACTAAAGCAGGAAAATCACAGAAATGTTGTTCTTGTGTTTTAATTATGAAGGTAATTAAAGGTAATTAATTGTTAAAATTAAAAAGTCTTTACAAACTGGCGCTTTCATTTTCTTATTTCATGAATGAAATGGTAGAAATGTGAAAGAAACTTCTTTTTTAAATAGCAATTTTATATACATGTTTAAGTAGAAATGTTTCACAGTAAATCGCTCATAAAATATCAAGTCCAGTAAACTCTGTAGACTGGCCGGGCATTTACAGTATTTCACAGGGAATACAGTTGGAACACAAAAGCTTAGTCCAGACACGCCTGTATATTTACAGATTACACACATTCAATTACAAACACAAATGCACTCGCTGCATTGTTCAGATACTGCCAAGCATGGTTTACTGCACTGAAAAACCTACCTTTTATTAAACCATTGCAGACTTTTCTCTTTGTTTGAATGCATGCTGTACTGCCTGTACAAGATCAATGAGCATTCCTCAGGCTTTACAAGCATAGTAACAAGAAGGACAGGACAATCCATCCCATGATTCAATACAGGCGCCATTACTGGAGCCCACCCAGAGGTGGAGGGTGATACAAAGCATTGACAGACAACAGAAGAAAATGACTGTTCTACAACTTAATTTTGTAAGAGAATTTAAAACCAATCTATGATTATGTGAAAGTTGAAATTGATTTTGTAATTCTGTCATGTTTTTTATATTAGCAGGCAGGTATTTAAACAAGGTGAAATGTTTATTCAGGGTAGTCTCCAGTCTAA
>JAHFZB010000890.1:0-23306 GCA_036884735.1 Huso huso
TGCGGGGTTACGTATTGTTTGCCAGCCCATGCGCGCATGCTGGGGAGGCGGTGAGAACGGTTTGGCGAGCCGCTGGGACCCCACGCCGTTCCTGGGGCCCTTTGTGCTGCTCGGGAGAAGTGCCAGGACCATTTAGCCAGCCGTCGACCCCACGCGGATGGGCCCTGTGTGCATGGTGGTGAGGTGCCAGGGATCATTTTGTCGATAGCTGGGACCCCTGCGGCGGGTCGCTGGGGTCTGGCCAAGAGGGGAGCCGCTTTAGGCATGGTTTACATGCAGCCGCTGGTCCCTCGGCTGTAGTCAGCTGGGCCCATGCGCTGTTCTGGGAGGTGCCAGGGACTGTTTGAGAGGCTTGGGACCTGCTTCGTCAAGCAGCCATGGGCCATGCCGGCAGGTGCTTAGGACCATTTGGCGCAGTCAGCTGGGACCCCGCTGCTGCTGGGCCCCTGTACGCTGGGAAGGTGCCAGGACCATTTATTAGCTGCTTGGACCCGCTGCGGAAGCCCACTGGGGCGCCGTGTAAGTGCTGGGTAGGTTAGGACCATTTGGCGAGCCTCTGGGAACCCAAGGGCCATGGTCGCTGGGCCCCGTATGCAAGCTTTCTTGCAGGTGGCAGCAGGGACAGTTTGGTAAGCAGATGGGGACCCCGTGGTTGGGTCGCTTAGGGCCCAAGGTGCATGCTGGGGAGGCGGCAGGGACTGCTTGGCGAGCCGCTGGGACCCCACGCCCGGTTCCTGGGGCACTGGCGGCGCTGGGGAAGTGCCAGCGACCATTTAGCAAGCTGCTCGGACCCAGCGCGATTGCTGGGCATTGTGCGCGTGCTGGCGAGGTGCCTGGGATCATTTGTTGAGCAGCTGGGACCCGTCCCTCGGGGTCATGGGGCCCCCGTCGCATGCTGGGGAGGTGCCAGGGATCATTTGATCAGCCACTGGGACCCCGGAGGGTCGCTGGGCCCCTGCACTGGGAGGTTCAAGGGACTGTTTGGTGAGTCGCTGGGACCCTGCTGGGTCGCAGGGGTCCAGTGCATCGCTGGGGATGTGCCAGGGACCATTTGATCTGCCGCTGGGACTACTTGTGGTGTCGCTGGTGTTCGTATGTCGCTGGGAGGTGCTAGGGACCATTTGGCGAGCCAGCTGGGACCCATACGGGGTCACTGGGGCCAGTACTTGTGCTGGGAAGGTGCCAGAGACCATTTGGCAGCTTCTGGACACACCATGAAGGGTCTCTGGGTCCCATGCACTCGCTGGGTGGTGCCAGGGATGATTTGGCGGGCCGGGTGGGACCCCAAGTGGGTTGCTGAGTGTCCGTGCGTGCTGGGAGGCGTGCCAGGGACCGCTTACAGCCGCTGGGAGCCCCACGGGGGTCCTGGGGCCCATCTTGCGTGCTGGGAAAAATGCCAGAGACCATTTGTCGAAAGCAGCTGGGACCCCATGCAGGGTCTCTGGGACCCATGCTGCTGGGGAGGTGCCAGGGACAATTTGGCGAGGCTGCTGGGACCCCGCGTGGGGTTGCTAGTGTCCGTGTGCGCCGCTGGGGAGGTGGGCGGGGACCGCTTGGCGAGCCGCTGGGACTGGGGATGTGCCAGGGACCATTTGTCAAGCAGCTGGGACCCCTTGCCGGGTCTCTGGGGCCGATGTCAGCTGGGGATGTGCCAGGGACCATTTGACGAGCTGCTGGGGCCCCGCATCGGGGTCACTGGGACTCGCGGCTTTTGCTGGGCAGGTGCCAGGAAACCCATTTGGCGAAAGCAGCTGGGACCACATGGGTCCTCAGGGGCCCGGAAAGCACGCCAGGGGAGGTTCCCACGCCCATTTGGCGAGCCTCTGGGAACCCCGCATGGGGCCTGGGCTCCGTGCGCTTGGGAGGGTGCCAGGGACAGTTTGGCAAGCTGGATTTGGACCCAGCGTGGGAAGTCGCTGGAGCCTGTCCGCTGGGGATGTGACAGGGACCATTTGGAGCCGCTGGGACCCCGCTGGGTCGCTGGTGCCTGGCGCATGCTGGCGAGGGTGCCAGGGATCATTTGGCGAGCCACTGGGACCATGCGGGAAATGCTGTGCTCCAGTGCATGCACTGGGAGGTGCAAGGGTGTTTGGTGAGGTGGCTGGGACCCTGCGCTAGGGCTCGCAGGGTCCAGTGCCTCTTGCTTCAGATGTGCCAGGGACCATTTGGCGACCCGCCGGGACCTCGCGGTGGGGTTGCTAGTGTCCGTCGTCTTGTTGGGAGGTGCAGGGACAGTTTGGCAAGCTGGTTTGACCCAGCCGTGCGGAAGTCGCGCAGCCTGTGCCGCTGGGGATGTGACAGGGACCATTTGTGAGCCGATGGGGACCCCACGCGGTGGTTGCTGGGCCCCAGCGCGCTGGGTGGTACCAGGGACAATTTGGAGCCTCTCTGTGAACCTGCGGGGTCGCTGGGGCCCGGATGCGTGCTGGGAGGTGCCAGGGACAACTTGGCGGCCGCCAGAACCCCCTAGCTGGGGTCGCTGGGGCCCTTCGTGCGCTGGGAGCGCCCGGGACCGTTTTGCAGACACTGGGACCCCCATGTGAAGTCGCTATGTCCGTGTGCGTGCTGGGGAGGTGCCAGGGACTGTTTGGGCCAGGGCTGGGACCCCGGCGCTTGGGTCGGTGGTGCCTTCGCGGGCCTGCTCTTGGTAGGTGCCAGGGACCATTTGGCGAAGCCGCTGGGACCCCGCCAGGGGTTGCTGGGCCCTGTGTGTGTGTGCGCTGGGTAGGTGCCAGAGACCATTTGGTGAGCAGATGGGACCCTGTGGGTCGTTGGAGACCCCATGCGCCGCTGGGGAGGTGCCAGGGACGGTTTGGCGAGCCGCTGGGACTGTGCGCGGGGTCGCTACTGTCCGCGGGCGCTGGCTGGGGAGCTACCAGGGACCTTTAGCCGAAAGCTGGGGACCCTCACCGGGTTGCTGGGCCCTGTGTGTGTGCTGGGTGGGTGCCAGAGACCATTTACGAAAGCAGATGGGACCCTGTGTTGGGGTCACTGGGGCCCTGTGCGACGCTGGGAAGTGCCAGGGACTATTTAGCGAAGCTTGGACCCACGCAGTGATTAGTGGGCCCCTGTGCGCGTGCTGGTGAGGTGCCAGGGGGTCGTTTGTCAGCAGTTGGGACCCAGTGCGGGTCGCTGGGGTCTGCTTGTGCTGGGAAGGTGCAAGAGACCATTTGGCGAGCAGGTGGGACCCCATGCAGGGTCTCTGGGCCCGGAAAGCCAGCTGGGAGGTGCCAGGGACGATTTGGCTAGACGCTGGGACCCCACGTGGGGTTTACTAGTGTCCATGCCACGCTGGGGGAGGTGGCAGGGACCGTTTGGCGAGACGCCGACCCCACGCGTGGTTGCTGGGCCCCGCGCGCGCACTGGGTAGGTGCCGGGGAGCATTTGGTGAGCTTCTTGGAACCCGCGACGAGAGACGCCAGGGGCCCGATGCGCTGGGGAGTTGCCGGACAACTTGACAAGCCAATGGGACCCTCAAGGCTGGGTCGCTGGGGCCCATGCATGCTGGGTGAGGTGCCAGGGGACCGTTAGGGCGAGCCGCTGGGACCCCGCTGGTTCGATGGTGCCTGCGGTCGCTTCTGGGTAGGTGCCAGGAACCATTTGGCGAGTCGCTGGGACCCCCGCATGGGGGTCGCTGGTGCCCGCACACGCTGGGAGGTGCAGTGACCATTTGGCGAAGCCTCTGCAAACCCCGCACGGGTCTGGGCTCCCGTGCGCCGCTGGGGAAGGTGCCAGGGACAGTTTGGCAAGCTGGTTGGACCCAGCGTGAAGTCGCTGGAGCCTGGTCCCGCGCTGGGGATGTGACAGGGACCATTTGTGGAGCCGCTGGGACCCTCGCCGCGGGGTCGCTGGTGCCTGTGCGCATGCTGGCGCAGGTGCCAGGGATCATTTGGCGAGCCACTGGGACCCTGGCGGGTGCATGGGCCCAGTGCCAGCGTGCACTGGGGAGGTGCAAGGGTGTGTTTGGTGAGTCGCTGGGACCCCGCGAAGGTCGTGCAGGGGTCCAGTGCATGCGCTGGGGGATGTGCCAGGGACCATTTGGCGACCCGCTGGGACCCCGTGTGGTTGCTGATGTCCGTGCGTGCGCTGGGGGAGGTGCCAGGGACAGTTTGGCGAAGTCAGCTGGCACCCCGCACGGTGTGCTGGGATCCGTCGTGTGCCCAGGAGCCGCTGGGACCTCGCTGGTGCCGCTAGCCCGCGGCTGCGCTTGGGAGGTGCCAGGGACCCATGGCATCTGCTTGGACCCCCGCGGTGAAGTCGCAAGGGCCCGTGCACGCCAGCTGGGGATGTGACAGGGACCATATGTGAGCTGTTGGGACCCCACGCTGCGGGTTGCTGGGCAATTTATGCACGCCGGTAGGTGCCAGGCAAATTCATTTGGTGAGCCTCTGGGAACACGCACGTGGGGTCGCTGGGCCCCCATGGCGCTCAGGGGAGGTGCTGACTGTTTGGAGGGCTTGGGACCCTGTTCCGGTCGTTGGTGCTGTGCTCGCTGGGTAGGTGCCAGGGACCATTTATGAGCCCGCTGGGACCCAGGCAGAGGGGTTGCTGGGCCCCCAGTGCATGGGAGGTGCCAGGGACCATTTGGCGAAGCTGCTTGGACCCCAAGGGGGAAGTCACTGGGGCTGCAAGTGCTGGGTAGGTGCCAGGGACCATTTGGCAGCCTCTGGAACCCGCCCCGGTGGTCGCTGGGCCCCGCGGCGCAAGGGCTGGGTAGGTGGCAGGGACAGTTGGTAAGCAGATGGGGACCCCGTGGTTGGGTCGCTGGGGCCCATCTCTTTCGCATGCTGGGGGAGGCGGCAGGAACGGTTTGGCGAGCTGCTGGGACCCCACGCCGGGTTCCTGGGAGGCCTGCAGGCCAGCCTGAGAAGTGCCAGGGACCATTTAGCCCAGCTGCCTCGGACCCACGCTGGGATTGCTGGGCCCTGTGTGCATGGTGGTGAGGTGCCAGGGATCATTTGTCGAGCAGCTGGGACCCCGTCTTGGGTCGCTGGGGCCCTCTTGGCGCCAGCAGGGGAGCCGCCAGGCATGGTTTGGCGAGCCGCTGGAACCCCGCGGTCGCTGGGCCCCATGCTGCTTCTGGGGAGGTGCCAGGGACTGTTTGGAGAGGCCTGGGACCCCTGCTCTGGGTCGTTGGGGCCCGGACGCGTGCTGGGGAGGTGCCAGGGGACAACTTGGCGAAGCCAGCTGGGACCCCGCTGTGATCCCTGGGTCCAGTGCGGGGTCCTTGGGGCTCATCAAAATGCTGGGAGGCGCCAGGGACCGCTTGGTGTGTCAGCTGGGACCCCGCTGGTGTCGCTGAGTGTCCGCGCGTGTGCTGGGAGGTGCTGGGGCGACCGTTTGGCAGCCAGTGGGACTCGAGCCAAGTCACTGGGGACTGTGCCCCGCTGGGGAGGTGCCAGGGACCATTTGGCGGCGAGCCGCTGGGATCACGGGTAGGATCCCTGGGTCCAGTCTTGGGGGCCCATTGGGAGGCCCAGCGAAGCGCGTGCTGGGGAGGCGCCAGGTGCGGTTTACAGCCGCTGGAACCGCAGCTGGGACCCATGCGTGAAAGGCGCTGGGACGGTTTGGCGATGCTGGACCGCTGGGAAGTCGCTGGGGTCTGGGATAAAAGAGGGTCCATTTGGCGAAGCCGCTGGGACATCACACACGGTTGCTGGGCCCTGTGCCCGCTGGGTAGGTGTCAGTGACCATTGGTGAGCCACTGGAACCCGCGACTGGGTGGCTGGACCCAGTGCACTTGCTGGGCAGGTGCCAGGGACCGTTTGCCAAGCCGCTTGGGACCCCAATGCAGGGTCGGAGGGTCCAGTGGAGGTGCTTGGGAGGTGCCAGCGACGCTTGGCGAGCCAGTGGGACTGCCGCCAAGACACTGGGCACTATGCGCGGCGCTGGTAGGTGCCAAGACCATTTGGCGGGCCGCTTGAACCCCACAGTAGGGTCGCTTTTATGCCCGGTGGGCGTACGGGTAGGTGCCAGGGACCATTTGGCGAGCCGGCTGGGACCCGCTAACGCTTTTGAGCACTGTGCAAAGGGGGGAGGTGCCAGGGATTATTTTGGCGAGCCGCTGGGTCACCGAAAGCAGAGTCGCTGGGTCCAGTGCGCGCCGCTGGGAGGTGCCTGGGACAGTTTGGCGTCACTTGGACCAAGTGCAAAATCCCTGGGGCCCATGCGGCCACGGGGTGCCAGGGACCGTTTGGCAAGCCGCTGGTAATCACAAGAGGGTCACTGCGGGCCCAGTGTGACGTGCGCGGAGGTGCCAGGGACCGTCCTGGCGAGCCGCTGGGAACCCAGCGCTGGTGTAGCTGTTGCCCATGCTGCTGGGGAGGCGCCAGGGACGGTTTGGCGAGCAGCTGGGACCCCGCTGTGGAAGTCGCTGGGGCCCATGCGATGCTGGGGATGTGCCAGGGTCCATTTGCAGCCACTGGGACATCACATGGTTGCTGGGCCTGTGCCCGGCTGGGTAGGTGTCAGTGACCATTTGGTGAGCCACTGGGAACCCGCGACGGGTGACTGACCCAGTGCTTGCTGGCAGGTGCCAGGGACCGCTTTGCAAAGCCGCTGGGACCGCCAGCAGGGTCGGACGGTCCAGTGAGCATACTGGGGAGGTGCCAGCGACTGTTTGCGAGCCAGGAACTCCGCGCCAAGTCAATGGGGACTGTCTTGGGGACCATTTGGCGAAGCCGCTGGGAGGTAATGGGTCAGGGACCATTGGTGAGCACATGGGATCCCAGGGTGGGGTTGCGCTGGGGCCCGTGGGCTGCATATGCACGACTGTGCAGGTGCCAGGGACCTTTTTGGCGAGCCGCTGGGAGCCCGGAAGCCGATCGTTGGGCACTGGGATTGGTAGTTGCCAGGGACCATTTATGGAAGCCGACCCCTGGGACCTAGTGTCAGTGAGCGTAAGCTGGGGCCCAGGCCTGGCGAGCTGCTGGGACCCCGCGGTGGTCGCAAGGGTTCTGCGGCACCACCGAGGTCCAGGACCCGTTGTGAAGTGGGCTGGGACCAGGCGGGGTCGGCAGTGTTGGGGATGTGAGGTGCCAGGGACCATTTGGCGAAAGGGACCCCTGTGTCGGTTGCTGGGGCCCATGCGGCGCTTTGGGAGTCGCCAGGGACCATTTGGCGAGCCTCTGGGACCCAGTGTGGAGTCAGCGGTGTCTGTGCGCTGCTGGGGGGAAATGCCATCACCGGCATTCTGGGGAGGGGTCGCGGACTGTTTGGGGAGGTGTGATAGAGACAATTTGGGACCCTGCAGGGGAACCCCGGGGTGTTGGTGCCCGTATGCTGGGGTATGTGCCAGGGACCATTTTGGCGAGCCCCTGGGACCCCGCGATTAGTCGCTAGGCCCGTCTGGCGTACTTTGGGAGGTGCCAGGGACCGCTTGGTAACCAGATGGGACCCGTGTTGGGTCGCTGGGGCCATGCGCCAGCTGGGGAAGCCAGGGACGGTTTACGAGCAGCTGGGACCCCGCCGCTTGCGTCGCTTCCGTGGCGCTGGGGCCCCATTTGGCGAGCCGGCCAGGACTCGCCTGGCGGGAAAGTCATGCCAGGACCATTTAGGTGCCAGGGCTACCGCTGGGACGAGCTGGGTGCTGGGCCTGCAGGTCGTGTGGAGACCATGGTGCTGGGGAGGTGCCAGGGATCAGTTTGTCAAGGTTGGACCCAGCTGGGAGCCCCGCGCTGCAGGGGGAGGCGCTGGGGACCGCGCTTTACAGCCACTGGGGACCGCCAGGAGTCATGGTTTCCGAAACCGCTGGGAGGTGCCAGGGACTGTTTGAGAGGTCCCCGCGCTGGTGCCCGATGCAAGTGCTGGGGAGGTGCCAGGGACCATTTACAGCCCTGGGGACCCCATGCAGGGTCTCTTAAGGCCGAAAGGCCGCTGGGAAGGTGCCAGGGAAGATTTGGACGATCCTCGAACCCACGGGTTGTTAGTAACCAGCGCACGCTGGGGAGGTGGCAGGATGACGCTCGACCCCGCTGCGGATCATTTGGCCGAGCTGGTTGGACAGGGACCATTTTTCGAGCTGGGCCCCGTAATCTCTGGGGCCCGTCTGGGGGATGTGCCAGGGGTCATTTGGCGATCGCTGGACCCCGCCGTGACCGGGTCACTGTGGCCCATGATCGTGCTGGGCAGGTGGTAGGACCGCTTAGCGAGCCGGTGGGACCCCACGCAAAGTCATGGGGACTGTCTTGCTGGGAGGTGCCAGGGACCATTTGGTGAGACGCCTGACCCCGGGGTCTCTTTGGGTTCTGTCGCTGCTGGGGAGGTGCCAGGACCATTTGGCGATCTGCTGGGATCCCGGCGGTGGTTGCTGGGCCCTGTCCGAGTGCTGGGGAGGTGCCAGGGATAATTTGGCGAGCAGCTGGGAACCCGCTGCGGGTTGTTGGGGCCCCGGCGCTGCTGGGATGGTGCCAGAGACCATTTGGTGAGCAGCTGGGACCCCATGTATTATCTCTGGTCCCACAAGTCCGCTGGGACGCCTTAGGGCTCATTTGCTTAACCGGGGGACCCCACCAGGGACCGTTTCCGCGGCGTGCCGGGGGGACCCCACGCCCATTTGGTGAAGCCTTCTGGGAACAGATCGTGGTCGTGGCTGGGGGAGGGTGCTAGGACAGTTTGGCGAGTTGGTTGGACCCAGCCAAGTCACTGGGGCCTGTGCGCGCTGGGGATGTGATGCCAGGACCATTTAGCTGAGCCGCTGGGATCCTGGTCGGGATCCACTGGGTCAAGGTCTTTGGTGAGTTGGGGACCCCGCGCGAGCGTGGTCTAGTGCATGCGGGGATGCCAGGGACTATTTATTACGCTGGGACCCCTGGTGTCGCTAGTGTCCTGCGGCGTGCGCCTGGGAGGTGCTCAACCATTTGCGAGCCGCTGGTTTGACCCAGGGGAAGTCGCAGGAGCCTGTGCTGGCTGGGATGTGACAGGGGACCATTTGTGAGCCGCTGGGACCCACGTGAAGGTTGCTGGGCCCCGTGCTGGGGAGGTGCTAGGGACAATTTGGCGAAGCCCTCTGTGAACCTGCACGGGTCACAGTCTCGGATGGTTGGGGGGCCCTGGGCCAGCCAAGCTCCCTGTGGGTCGCTAGCTCCTCGTCAGTGACCATTTATTGAACCACTGGGACCCCATGTGGGTGGCTGGACCCAGTGCTGCTGCTGGGGAGGTGCCAGGGACTGTTTGGACAGGCACTGGGACCCCCGCTTGGGGGTGGTGCTCAGCTGGGGTGGTGCCAGGGATCATTTGGCGAAGCCTGGGACCCCGCACAGGGTTGCTGGGCCCTGTGTGCGCGCTGGGAAGGTGCCAAGGGACCATTTGGTGAGCCCTCTGGGACCCTGTGTGGGGTCGCTGGGGGCCCATGATGCGTGGAGGCTGGTGCCAGGGACGATTTGGCGCCGGGCTGGGACTGTGCGGGGTCAAAGCCTCCGGGTAAGGCCGCTGGGGAGGTGCCAGTGACCATTTGCGATCCGATGGGATCCCGTGGGGGTCGCTGGGTCCCGTGGTGTGCTGGGCAGGTGCCAGGGACCTTTTTATGAAGCCAGTGGGACTCCCGCCAAGTCACGGGGACTGTGCTTGATCCGGCGCTGAGATGTTTGGAGCATTTGGGACGCTTGGACTAGATGTCGCTTGTCCTGTGCGGCGCTTGGGAGGTGCCAGGGACCATTTTGCCCCGCTTGGGATCCTGTTCGGTTGTTGAGCCCGATACCGCGCTTCGGGTAGGTGCCAGGGACCATTTGGCGAAAGCCGCTGGGAACCGCCTGCGTGGTTGTTTGGGGCCCCGGACGTGCTGGGGGAGGTGCCGGGGACAGTTTGGTAAGCAGATGGGACCCCGTAGGTTGGGTCCAGTCTGGGGCCCTGGGCTCGCATGCTGGGAGGCGCCAGGAACGGTTTGGCGAGCCGCTGGGACCCCACGCCGGGTTCCTGGGCCCTGTCCGTCTGGAGGAGGTGCCAGCGACCGTTTGGCGGCCAGTGGGACTCCAGCCAAGTCACTGGGGACTGTGCATGGGAGGTGACGGCCAGGGACCATTTGTCAAGCAGCTGGGACCCCGCAGGATCCCCGGGTCAGCTCTTGCAGGGGAGCCGCCAGGCATGGGGCCCGCTGAAACTCGCGTGCTGAGGCGCCAGTGCCCGCGTTTGGGGAGGTGCTGGGACCATTTGACGTGGCCACTGGGACCCCCGCACGGGGCCCGTGCTTGCTGGGGAGGTGCCAAGGACCATTTGACGAGCCTCTGGGAACCACATGGGTCGCCAGTCTCGGATGAGGGTCCAGTGAGCATTTACGCAGCAGATTGACCAGCGACAGGGTCGCTGAGCCCCGTGGGACTCAGGGCTTGGGAGGTGCCAGGGACCGCTTGGCGACCGCTGGGGAGCCAGGTCGCAGGGTCCATTTGGCGAGTGCCACCGCTGGGACCCAGTGGGACCTCGCTGGGGACCGTCTGCGGTGCCAGGGAACATTTGGGAGCTTGACCCCACGGCGGTTTTATGCCCCAGCTGGGACCCACGACCATTTGGCGCCGCTAGATCACAGGCGGGTCGCGTGCTGTGCAGGTGCCAGGGACCATTTGGCGAGCCGCTGGGAACCCGCGACCGGGTTGTTGGGGCACTGTCGCGCTGGGGAGGTGCCAGGGACCATTTGGCGGAAGTCGCTGGGACCCTGCGTGGTCCCTAACTAGTGTCAGTTGGGCCTGTTGTGTAGGGGAGGCCAGGGACCGCTTTAGTGTCTGCTGGGACCCCCGTGTGTGTCGCTGGTGTCCAGTGCGTGCTGGGGTGCCAGTGACCGCTTACGGCGAGCCAGTGGGACCAGGCGTGGGGTCACTGGGGACTGTGCCCGCTGGGGAGGTGCCAGGGACCATTTGGCAAGCTGGGATCAGGGAACCCCTGGGTCCAGTGGGTGGTGGGGCTTGCGTCGTGCTGGGATGTGCCAGGGACCATTTGTTTACAGCCGCTTCGGACCCGTGCTGTCGCTGGTAGTGTCCGCGTGCGCTGGGGAGGTGCCAAGGACCGTTTGGCGAACCCGCTTGAACCGCATCGGGTCGCTGGGGCCCATGCGCGAGCTGGGGAGCGCCAGGGCGGTTTGGCGAGCAGCTGGGACCCCGTTTGGTGTCGCTGGGGCCCGTCGTCAGCGGGATGCTGGGGTCCAGGTGCCAGGGACCATTTGGTTGCGGGCCCCGTGCCCGGCCCGTAGGTGCGTCAGTGACCATTTGGTGGAGCCACTGGGAACCCCGCGACTGGCAGTGCCAGGACCCAGTGCACTTGCTGGGCAGGTGCCAGGGACCGCTTGGCCAGCCGCTGGGACCCCATCTTGGTGGAGGGTCCAGTGAGTTGTTTGGGAGGTGCCAGGGACCGCTTGGCAAGCTGGTTGGACCAAGGCTGAAGACACTGGGCACTATGCGGCGGGCCAGGGTGCCAGGACCATTTGGCGACCCGGGACCCCGTGTGGGGTCGCTAGTGTCCGTGTGGTGCTGGGGAGGTGCCAGGGACTGTTTGGAGAGCGCTGGGACCCTGCGCCGGGTCGCTGAGCACTGTGCCTGCTGGGAGGTGTGCCAGGGACCATTTGGCGAGCCGCTGGATCCCGATGCAGGGTCCAGTGCGCCGCTGGGAGGTGCCTGGGACAGTTTGGCCCACCGGGACCAAGTGCAAAATCCCTTGACTGGGAGGTGCCAGGGACCGCTGGGGTTGGTACCCCGCGAGGGTCACTGCGTCCAGTGCTGCAGGGAGGTGCCAGGGACCGCTTGGCGGGGGCCGCTCGGGACCCAGCGTGGTTGCTATTGCCCATGTCTGCCGTGCTGGGGAGGCGACAGGGACCATTTACGAGCAGCTGGGACCCCGGCAGACGCTCTGGCCCATCAGCGATGCTGGGATGCCTGGGGTCCATTTGGTGAGCCACTGGGACCCCATGGTTGCTGGGCTCACTGTGCCCATGATGGTGTCAGTGACCATGGGAGCCACTGGGAACCCGGGGACCGGACCCATTTGCTGCGGGCAGGTGGGACCCCAAAGCCGCTGGGACCACATGCAGGGCCTGTCCAGTGACATGCTGGGGGAGGTGCCAGGGACCATTGGAAGCCTTTCCGGACCCAGCCAAGTCAATGGGGACTAGCGCTGGGGAGGTGCCAGGGACCATTTGGCGAAAATGGCTTGGACCCCAGTGGTTGCTGGGTCGCCGAGGTGCTGCGCAAAGGGGAGGCGCCAGGGACGGTTTGGCAAGCCGCTGGGACCCCGCGGCGGGGTTGCTAGTGTCTGTCTTGGCGACGCTGGGATGGTGCCCAGGGACCATTTGGTGAGCAGCTGGGAGCCCGAAGGGATCTCTTATTCACCGTGCGTGCACTGGGAGTTGCCAGGGAATATTTGGCTTTAACCGCTGGGACCCCGCGGTGGTCGCTAGTGTGTCGTCTTGCGCCTTCCGCCGTGGTTCCAGTGACCATTTGGCGAGCCTCTGACCAGGCGGGGGTCGGCAGTGGTCTCCGTCTCTTGGCGGGGAGGTGCCAGGGACCATTTGGCTGGTTGGACCCCTGTGAAGTCGCTGGGGCCCAGTGCGGCGCTTTGGGAGTGACAGGGACCATTTGGCGAGCCGGATGGGACCCAGTGTGGAGTCGCTAGTGTCTGTGCTGGCGGGGAAATGCCAGGGACCATTTGGCATGAACCACTGGGACCCTCGCTATGGGGTCGCTAGTGTTCAGGCGCCCACTGGGGAGGTGATAGAGACAATTTGGTGAGTCGCTGGGAACCCGTGGCGGGGTCGGTGGGTGCGAAAAGGGGCGCTGGGGATGTGCCAGGGACCATTTACAGCCCTGGGACTCCCCGTGGTGTTGCTAGTGTTTGTCAGGCGCTTGGGAGGTGCTAAGGACCATTTGGCGAACTGGGACTCCGTGTGGGTTGCTGGTGTCCATGCGCGAGCTGGGAAGCGCCAGGGACGGTTTGGCAAGCTGGTTGGACCCAAGCGTGGTGTCGCTGGAGCCTGTCTTGGCAGCGCTGGGGAGGTGCCAGGGACCATTTGGCGAGCCGCCAGGACCCCGCTGTTGCTGGAGGAGGCCCTCTGCGCGCCGCGACTGGGGAGGTGCCAGGGACAATTTGGACGAGCCTCTGTGAACCTGCGCAGGTCGGTGGGAGACCAGATGCTCGCTGGGGAGGTGCCAGGGACAGTTTGGCAAGCAGGTAGGACCCAGCGCGGAAGTCGCTGAGGCCGATGCGCCGCTGGGGAGGCGCAGGGACCCGTCTGGCGAGCCACTGGACCCCCATGTGGAGTCGCTAGTGTCCGGTGGTGCGTGCTGGGGAGGTGCCAGGGACTGTTTGGAGAGGCGCTGGGACTGTCGCGCCGGTCGATGATGCCCAGGCCTGCACTGGGGAGGTGCCAGGGACCATTTGGCGAGCCGCTGGGATCCCATGCAGGGTGCTGGGCCACCGTGTGTGTGCTGGGAGGTGCCAGGGAAGATTTGACTAGACGATGGGACCCTGTGTGGGGTCACTGGGGCCCAGGCGCACGCTGGGAGGTGGCAGGGACCATTGTGAGCTGCCGGACCCCGCTAAGGGTTGCTGTGCCCTGTGCGCGTGCTGGTGAGGTGACAGGGATCATTTTCGAGCAGCTGGGACCCCCGTCTTGGGTCGCTGGGGCCCGCTTGGCTGGGAAGGTGCCTGGGGTCATTTGGCGAGCAGGTGGGACCCGCACCGGGCTCTCTTGGGCCCATGATCGTGCTGGGAGGTGGCAGGGACCGTTGGCTGAAGCCGATGGGACCCCCGTGGGGCCCGCTAGGGTCCAGGACCATTTGGCAAGACGGGACCCCGTGGGGTCTTGGGTCTGTTTGGCGGGAGGTGCCAGGGACCATTTGGCCATCTGCTTGGACGTGGTTGCTGGGCCCCTGTCCGAAAGCACTGGGTAGGTGCCGAGGATAATTTGGCTGAAGGTTAGGACCCCGGGGGCCTTAGTGTCTGGATGCGTGCTGGATGGTGCCAGAGACCATTTGGTGAGCCACTGGGACCCCATGATGGTCTGGAAGGTCCCATGCGGACCTGGGGAGGTGCCAGGGACGATGGCGACCCAGCTGGGACCCCACGGTTGCCAGGTGTCCGCGCTGCGGCTGGGTAGGTTCCACGAACCATTTGGCGAAACCCTGGGAACCCGCGACGGGGTCGCTGGGCCCAGGCAACTGGGAGGTGCCAGTGACCATTTGGTGAGCAGGCTGGACCCAGCGTGGGGTCGCTGGTGCCCAGCACCACCGCTGGGGGAGGTGCCAGGGACCATTTGTGAGTTACACCCCCCGCTGTGTTGCTGGGATCAGTGTACATGCAGGTGGGTGCCAGGGACCATTTGGCGATGTCGCTGGGACCCCAAGTTACGGGTCAAGTTGGGGGAGGTGCCAGGGACCAAGGTGTTTAGGAGTGCTTGGACCCCGTGAAGGTCGCAGGGTCCAGTGCATGCCGCTGGGGATGTGACAGGGACCATTTGTGACCCGGGCTGGGACTACGGTGGTGTTGGGTGTTTGTGCGTGGCGCTGGGAGGTGCTAGGACCATTTGGTGAGCCTCTGGGGACTCCGTGGGGTTGCGCTGTGTCCGCGGCGCGGCGTTCTGGGGAGGTGCCAGGGACTGTTGGGCAAGCTGGGACCCTGACCCAGGGGAAGTCGCTGGAGCCTGTGCTCCAGCTGGGATGACAGGGACCATTTGGCGAGTCAGCGGGACCACGTAGGGTTACTGGGCCCCAGCGCTGTGCATGCTGGTAGGTGCCAGGGACCATTTGGCGAAATTTCGGAACCTGCATCGGTCGCTGGGCTGATGCAAGTGCTGGGGAGGTGCTAGGGACAACTTGGCGAAGCCCTCTGGGAACCCTCGGTGGTCGCTGGGGTCCGTCAGCCCTTTGGGAGGCTGCCAGGGACAGTTTGGTAACCACTGGGACCCATGTTGAAGTCGCTGGGGCCCATCTCATGCCGGGGAGGTGCCAGGGAGTTTGGCGAAAGCTGCTGGGGACTGTGCGTGGGTCCTACTGTCCGTGCGCCGCACCTGGGGAGCTGCCAGGGACCATTTGTCGGAGTCAGCTGGGGACCCCACGTGGGTTGCTGGGCCCTGTGTGTGTGTGGTGGGTGGTGCCAGAGACCATTTGGCCCGAGCAGATGGGGACCCGTGTGGGGTCACTGGGGCCGCGTCTTGACGCATAGAAGCCGCCAGGCATGGTTTTAGCCAGCTGCTTGAACCCCGCGATGGGGTCGCTGGTGCCCCAGCAAGTGCTGGTGAGGTCCGAGGGATCATTTGTCGAGCCACTGGGGACCCCATGCGGGTCACTGGGCCCTTGTGCTGGGGTGAGGTGCCAGGGACCATTTGACGAGCAGGTGGGACCCTGCCTGCAGGGTCTCTGGGGCCCGGGAGGATCTGGGAGGTGCCAGGCATGGTTTGGCCGAGACGCTGGGACCCCACGGGTCGCTGGTCCCTGCGGGTGTAGAGGGAGGTGCCAGGGACCATTTGGCGACCGCCGGACCCACGCCAGGTCACTGGGCCCTATGCGCCGCTGGGGCAGGTGCCAGGGACAATTTGGTGATCCTCTTGAACCTGTGACGGGACGCTGGGGCCCGGATGCGTGGGAGGATCATTGGCGAGCAGATTGGACCCGCCACTGGGGCCCGCGCGCTTGAGAGGTGCCAGGGACCGTTTGGGCGATCGCTGGGACCCCGCGCCCGGGGAGCTGGGTCCGCTCAATTGCTGGGTAGGTGCCGGGAACCATTTGGCAGCAGTGGGGACCCCGCGATGGGGTCGTTGGGGTCCGCACACGTGCTGAGGTGCCAGTGACCACAGGTGAGCAGATGGGATCCCGTGGGTCGGATCCCTGGGTCACACGCTGGGAGGTCATAGGGACCTTTGGCATCCACATGGCACTTCGCGACGGTGTTGCTGGGACCGTTGGTTGGGAGCCGCTGGGACCCCGCGGATGTCGCTGGGGCCCCCTCGCGTGCTGGGAGGTGCCAGGGACCTTTTGGCGAAGCGTTTTGGACCCCGTGGGACTCGCTGGGGCCTGTCACTGGGGATGTGACAGGGACCATATGGAGCTGCCAGGGACCATTTAGTTGGGCAATTTGGGATCACGCTGGTGGTGATCCCATTTGGTCCTCTCACGCGACGGGGTCGTTGGGGCCCATGCGGCTGGGAGGTGCTAGGGACTGTTTGGAGAGGTTTGGGACCCTGCTCCGGTCAGTTGGTGCCCATGCTTTCGCGGCTGGGTAGCTGCCGGAACCATTTGGCGAGCAGCTGGGACCCAGCGCAGGTTGCTGGGCCCTGTGTGCAGCTCTGGGAGGTGCCAGGGACCATTTAGTGAGCTGCTTGGACCCAGCGATGAAGTCACTGGGCGTGCAAGTGCTGGGTAGGTGCCAGGACCATTTGGCGACCTCTGGGAACCAGCAGCGGTGTTCGCTGGTCCCGTGCGGCATGGTGAGTGCCAGGACAGTTTGGTAAGCAGATGGGACCTCGTGGTGATGTCGCTAGCCGTTATATGCTGGGAGGCGGCAGGGACGGCTTTGGCGGCTGCTGGGACCCCACTGGCTCCTGGGGCCTTTAAGTGCCTAAGGGAGAAGTGCCAGGACCATTTGCCAGAGCTGTTGGGACCCCACGCTGCGGATTGCTGGGCCCTTTGCATGGTGGTGAGGTGCCAGGGATCATTTGTCAGGCAGCATTTGCGGGTCGAGGGGCCTCTGGGAGCCACCAGGGCATGGTTTGGCGAGCGGGGGGGTCGCTGGGCCCCATGCTGCTCTTGGGAGGTGCCAGGGACTGTTTGGAGGAGGCTTGGGACCCTGCTCTGTCGTCGTTGGTGCCCATGCTCGCAGGCTGGGTAGGTGCCAGGACCATTTGGCGAACAAGCTGGGACCCCGGGTTGCTGGGCCCTGTGTGCATGCTGGGAAGGTGCCAGGGACCATTTGGCGAGCTGCTTGACCCCGCGTGAGTCAGCTCGGGGCGCCAGGTAGTGCTGGGTAGGTGCCAGGGACCATTGCATGAGCCTCCTGGGAACCCCAGCGGTGGTCGCTGGGCCCCGTCTTGGCCGCTTGGGTAGGTGCCAGGGACAGTTTGGTAAGCAGATGGGACCCGTGTTGAATGCTGGGGCTCCATGCGCATGCTGGGGAGGCAGGCAGGAACGGTTTGGCGTAGCTGCTGGGACCCCACACCGGGTTCCTGGGGTTTGCCGCACCTGAGAAGTGCCAGGGGACCATTTAGCCAGCTGCTCGACCCCACGCTGCGATTGCTGGGCCCTGTGTGCATGGTGTTGAGAGGTGCCAGGGATCATTTGTCGAAAGGCAGCTGGGACCCCGTCTGTAAAGTCGCTGGGGCCCGGCGCACGCAGGGGAGCCAGGCATGGTTTGGCGAGCAGCTGAACCCCGCGTGGGGTCGCTGGTGCCGATGCAAGTGGGGAGGTGCCAGGGATCATTTAGACGAAAGCCACTGGGACCCCACAGGGGTCACTGGGGCCCGTGCTTGCTGGGAAGGTGCCAGGGACAATTGATTATCCTCTGTGAACCTGCACGGGTCGCTGGGGCCGGATGCGTGCTGTGAGATCATTTGGCGACAGATTGGACCCAGCGCCCAGGGTCGCTAAGCCCTGTGGGCGCTGGGGAGGTGCCAGGCACCGCTTGGCGACTCCGCTGGGACCCTACGCCAGGTCGCGGGGTCCAGTGAGTGTGTGCTGGGCAGGTGCCAGCGGCCGTTTGAGCCAGTGGGACTCAGCCGCCAAGTCACTGGGGACTGTCTTGGCAGCGTGGGGAGGTGCCAGGAACATTTGGTGAGCCGCTTGGACCCCACGCTGGGTCGCTTATGCCCTGTGGCGCCGCTGGGGAGGTGCCCCGACCATTTGGCGAAAGCCGCTGGGATCACAGGCGGGTCGCTGAGCACGGCGCTGGGGAGGTGCTTAGGACCGTTTGGCGAAGCCGCTGGGAACCCGTGCGTGGTTATTGCAGGGCCCTCGGACGCGTGCTGGGGAGGTGCCAGGGACAACTTGGCCGAGCCGCTGGGACCCCGCGAGGGATCCCTGGGTCCAGTGCGGGGTCCTTGGGGCTCATGCACGCCTGGGGGGCGCCAGGACCGCTTGGTGTGCCGCTGGGACCCGTGGTGTCGCTAGTGTCCGTAAGTGTGCTGGGGAGGTGCCAGCGACCGCTTGGCGAGCCAGTGGGACTCGAGCCAAGTCACTGGGGACTGTGCCCGCGCTGGGGAGGTGCCAGGGACCATTTGGCGAGCCGCTGATCACGGGTAGGGATCCCTGGGTCCAGTGCGGGTCGTTGGGGCCCATGCGGCGTGCTGGGAGGCGCCAGGGGATGGGTTTGGCGAGCCAGCCGGACCCCGCGGGTGTCGCTAGTGTCCCAGGTCGCTGGGGAGGTGCCAAGACCATTTGGCGAGCCAGCTTTGAACCGCACGGGCCTGGGGGCCCATCGCGCCGCTGGGGGCGCCAGGGACGGCTTGGCGAGGCAGCTGGGGACCCCGCTGAAGGTCGCTGGGGCCCGTCTTGCTGCTGGGATGTGCCAGGGTCCATTTGCGGCCAGCTGGGACATCACACATGGTTGCTGGGCCCTGTGCCCGCTGAGTGGGAGGTGTCAGGGACCATTTGGTGAAAGCCACTGGGAACCCGCACTGGGTGGCTGGACCCAGTGCTCTTGCTGGGCAGGTGCCAGGACCGTTTACCGAGCCGCTGGGACCCCCACGCAGGGTCGGGAGGGTCCAGGAGTGTGCTGGGGAGGTGCCAGCGACCGTTAGGCGCAGCCAGTGGGACTTCTGCGCCAAGACACTGGGAGCACCTCGCGGCGCTTGGTGGTGCCAAGGACCATTTGGCGAAATGCTGACCGTAGGGTCGCTTATGCCCGTCTTGGCGCTGGGTAGGTGCCAGGGACCATTTGGCGAGCCGCTGGGACCAGCTGGGTCGCTGAAGCACTGTGTGCGCCGCTTTGGGAGGTGCCAGGGATTATTTGGCGAGCCGCTGGGTCACCGAGCAAGTCGCTGGGTCCAGTCGCCAGCGCTGGGGAGGTGCCTGGGACAGTTTGGCAAGACCATGGGACCAAGTGCAAAATCCCTTGGGCCCATGCTGGGGAGGTGCCAGGGACCCGTTTGGCAAGCCGCTGGTACCCCACGCAGGGTCACTCGCGCCCAGTGCGTACGCAGGGAGGTGCCAGGGACCATCTGGCGAGCCGCTGGGACCCAGCGCGGTGTAGCTGTTGCCCATCTGCGCCGCTGGGAGGCGCCAGGACGGTTTGGCGAAAGCAGCTGGGACCCCGCGCGGAAGTCGCTAAATTCATGCGTGCTGGGGATGTGCCAGGGTCCATTTGTGAGCCACTGGGACATCACACATGGTTGCTGGGCCCAGTGCCGCGCAGGTAGGTGTCAGTGACCATTTGGTGAGCCACTGGGAACCCTTGGGGTGACTGGACCCAGTGCGCTTGCTGGGCAGGTGCCCGGGACCGTTTGCAAAGCCGCTGGGACCACATGCAGGGTCGGAGGGTCCAGTGACATACTGGGGAGGTGCCAGCGACTGTTTGGCGAGCAGTGGGACTCCTTCCGTCAATGGGGACTGTGCGCTGGGCTGGGGAGGTGCCAGGGACCATTTGGCGAGCCGCTGGGACCCTGTATCGGGCTGGGGTCCGTGTGCACAGGGGAGGCGCCAGGGACGGTTTGGCAAGCAGCTGGGACCCCGCGGCGGGTCGCTTATGCACGCGCAGCGTGCTGTGCAGGTGCCAGGGACCATTTGGCAAGCCGCTGGGAGCCCGGCTGGGATCAAGGGCACCATGCTCGCGCTGGGAAGGTGCCAGGGACCCGTTGGCGAGCCGCTGGGACCCCGCTGCTGGGTTTGTTGGGCACTGTGCGTGCACTTGGTAGTTGCCAGGACCATTTGGCGAGGCCGCTGTGACCCTGCGTGGTGTCGCGCGGTGTCAGTGAGCGTGTTGTGTAGGGTGCCAGGCACAATTTGGCGAAGCTGCTGGGACCCCGCTGCGGTGGTCGCTATGTTCAGGCGCCCGCCGAGGTGCCAGTGACCATTTGGCGAAAATAAGGGACCAGGCGTGGGGTCGGCAGTGTTCGTATGCGTGCGTTGGGGAGGTGCCAGGGACCATTTTACGAGCAGCAAGGCCCCTGTGGGTCATGGGGCCCATGCGTGCTAGAGTCGCCAGGGACCATTTGGCGAAATGATGGGACCCAGTGTGGAGTCGCGCAGTGTTCTGTCTTGCTGTTGGGGAAATGCCAGGGACCGCTTTCGGGCGAACTGCTGGGACCCCGCATTGGGGTCGCTTGGTGTCTGTCGCCTGCTGGGGAGGTGCTAGAGACAATTTGGCAAGTTGCAGGGAACCCGACGGGTCGGTGGGGGCTTGTGTGCGTGCTGGGATGTGCCAGGGATCATTTACGGTGCCCCTGGGACCCAGCGATGCTGTCGCTGAGTGTCGTGCGTGCGCTGGGGAGGTGCCAAGGACCGTTTGGCGAACCGTTGGAACCCGCGACGGGGTCGCTGGTCCAACCAGCTGGGGAAGCCAGGGACGCATGAAAGCAGCTGGGGACCCCGCTCATCGCTAGTGTCCGTAGGCTGCTGGGTAGGTGCCAGGGACCATTTGGCGAGGCAGCTGTGACCCGCTGCGGCGGTCGCTGGGCCCAGTGCGGCGCACTAGGGAGGTGCCAGGGCGGCCGCTGGGACCCTAGCTGGGTCGCTGGGCAAAGTCTTGGTCGGTGGAACCATCGTTCACTGAGGAGGTGCCAGGGACGCTTGGCGAGCCGCTAGGGACAACGCTGCGTCGCTAGTGTCCGTCTGCACGCTGGGGAGGTGCCAGGGATCATTTGGCGAGCAGCTTGGACCTCGTGGGATTTCAGGTCCCCTGCACGGCTGGGATCCCGTGGCGGGTCGCCGCCCTCGTGGAGTGCACTGGGGAGGGGCCAGGACCATTCGGCTAGCCGCACAGACCCCGCTGGGTCTCTGGGGCACATGCACGCTGGGGAGGAACCAGGGATCGTTTGGCAAACGGCTGGGGGCCCGTGGGGTCGATGGGGCCACGTGCGTGTGATTGGGAGCTGCCAGGGACTATTTGGCCGAGCCACCTGTACCTCCGCCAGGGGTCGCTGGGCCCATTGGCGTGCTGGGAGGTGCCAGGGACCATTTGCTAGCCGCTGGGATCCCACGCCAGGCTGGCTGCGGCTACCGTGCCCGATGCTGGGAGGTGCCAGGGACCGTTGTCGAGTCGCTGAGACCCCCATGCGTGGTCTCTGGGGAGCGCGTCGTGTGCGGGGGAGGTGCCAGGGACTATTTGGCTGAGCCTCTGACTTCCTGTGTGCGGTCGCTGGTCCCCGAGTCGCATGCTGGGGAGGTACCAGGGACCGTTTGGCGTGCGCTGGGACCACTTGCGGCGTTGGGGCCCGTGCCTGCGATGGAGATGCCAGGGACCATTTGCGAGCCGCTGGGACCCCTTGTGGGTCGCTGGGCCCAGAGCACGTGTTGGGGAGGTAAGAGGGACAGTTTGGCGAGCGCTGGGACCCAGCGTGTGGTGGCTGGGACCAGTCGGTGGGTCGGTGGAGACCATGCGTTACGCTGGGGAGGTGCCAGGGACGTTTGGCGAGCCCACTGGGACCCAGTTTGGTGTCGCTGTGTCAGTCTCTTGCGGCAGCTGGGGAGGTGCCAGGATCATTTGGCGAGCAGCTTGGACCTCGTGCGGGGATTACGGGGGTCCCGTGCGGCGCTCTTGGGCGCCAGGGACGGTTTAGGCGAGCCTCTGGGTCCCCTCGCCGAGGTCGCTGGGCCCTGTCGGCGTGCTGGGAGGTGCCAGGGACCGTTTGGCGAGCAGCTGGTACCCCGAGCTGGGTCATGGGGCCCGTGCATGTACTGGGGGAGGTGCCAGGAACCGTTTGGCGAGCCGCTGGGACGTTGCTCGGGGGTCTCCTGGGTGCCGTCTTGTGGAGGTGCGAGGGACCATTTGCCGAAATACTAGGACCCCATATGGGTCACTGGGCCCGTCTTGCGCCCAGCGCTGGGAGGTGCCAGGGACCATTTGGCGAGCAGCTTGGACCCGTGCAGGGTCGCCCCTGGGCCCAGTGTGCGTGCTGGGAGGTGCCAGGGACCGCTTGGCGGCCCTGGGGCCCCGAGAGGCTCGCTGGGCCCAATGCCTGTGCTGGGGGAGGTGCCAGGGACCGTTTGCGAGCCAGCTGGGGCGTTCGCGCGGGGGTCTCTGTGGTGCCGTCTTGGCGCTGCTGAGGAGGCGAGGACCATTTGCGAGCCACTAGGACCCCAAGCGTGGGGTCACGCTGGGCCCGACCGGGACCATTTATGCAGCCGCTGGGGAAGGTGCCAGGGACAGTTTGGCAAGCAGCTGGTAGGTGCCAGGGACCGGGTCGCCCCTGGGGGTTCTGTCAGAGACGCCTCGCTGGGCCCGTGCTGGGGAGGTGCCAGGGACTATTGGCGAGCCTTCTGTGCCAGGGGCACGTGCGGTCGCTGAGGATTATTTGAAGCGCCCAGTCGCGCATGCTGGGGAGGTGCACCAGGGACCATTTGGCGAAAGCTGGGATGATGCATGCCCAGGGGTGGCTGGGTCCCCATTTGGCGAAGCCGCCAGACTGCTGGGGCGGTCGTCAAGGGACCATTTGGTGAGCCGCTAGGACCCGGCATAGGTGGGGATGCGCTGGTCCCGTCTCCATGCGTGCTGGGGAGGCGTCAGGACCGTTTGCCGTTCATGGGACCCCGAAGGGTTCGCTGAGCCCAGTGCGGCGTGCTGGGGAGGTGCCAGTGACCATTTAGCGCTGGCACCCCATGCAGGGTCACTGGGTCCAGTGCGCATGCTGGGGATGTACCAGGGATCGTTTGGCTTGCCGCTGGGACCCCGCGTGAAGTCGCTTGGGCCCATGCGCACGCTGGGGATGTGCTAGGGACCATTTGCGAGCCGCTGAGACCCCGTGCGGGGCCGCTGGGCCCAGTGCGCGTACTGCTGAGATACCAGGGATCGTTTGGCGAACCGCTTAGGACCCCGCGCGTGGTTGCTGGTCCCTGTGCTCGCGCTGGGGAGGTGCTAAGGATTATTTGGCAAGCCGCTTGGACCCCGCGCCGGTTCGCTGGGTCCCATGCGCGTGCTGGGGAGGGGACAGGGACCATCTGGGTTCACGCGTGCTGGGGTGGCGCCAGGGACCGTTTGGCGTCCAGCTGGGACCCCGAGCGGGTTTGCTGAGCCCAGTGGGTGTGCTGGGGAGGTGCCAGGAACCGCGTGGTGAGCGCTGGGGCCCCACGCAGGCTCGCTGAGGCCCGTGCCCGTGCTGGGGAGGTGCCAGGGACCATTTGCCGAGCCACTGGGACCCTGCGCGGGGTCTCTGGGGCACGTGTGCGTGCTGGGGAGGTGCTGAGGAT
>JAHFZB010000891.1:2500-10000 GCA_036884735.1 Huso huso
GCAGTTACCTTGGGATTACACACCAGGTTCAGACGCATTGATTGGACTAATGTATCCGCAGGCGACCTAAGACTCACCGTTTCAACGGTGTCAGTAGTGCTCAACAGAAAAGAATGCATACAGAAAAATATTGTATACTGGCCATGGGCTTTGGTTTTGCCCAGAGCCGTAACTAAGCATTTAGCTACCGGGGCATGCAAATATATATATATATATATATATATATATATAATTGCATGCACCTCCGGAATGAAGCAACCGGAGGTGGATGGAAAGACTCCATATCGTAGCTACCGGGGCATGCAAGACTCCATATCATAGCTACCGGGGCATGCAATTATATATATATATATATATATATATATATATATATATATATATATATATATATATATTTTTATTTTTTTTTTTTTTTTTTTTTTTTTTTTGGATGTTAGGAGTTAGGATGGTATTTACTCGCGCATAGTTTTCAATGTTATTTCCGAATCTCTCCTTTAACATGTCTGAAGGGGACACTGTATTACTTAAAACGTGAATTAACGTCTTAAAACGTGTTAACACTGTGCAGTTACCTTGGGATTACACACCAGGTTCAGACGCATTGATTGGACTAATGTATCCTGAGGCGACCTAAGACTCACCGTTTCAACGGTGTCAGTAGTGCTCAACAGAAAAGAATGCATACAGAAAAATATTGTATACTGGCCATGGGCTTTGGTTTTGCCCAGAGCAGAATTAAGCATTTAGCTACCGGGGCATGCAAATATATATATATATATATATATATATATATATATATATATATATATATATAGATATATATATATATATCCGGTTGAAGCAACCGAGGTGGATGGAAAGACTCCATATCCTCGGGCATGAACAACGGAGGTGGATGGAAAGACTCCATATCGAATGAAGCTACCGGAGGGCATGAAAGACTCCATATCGCAGCATATCGCAGGGGCATGCAATTATATATATATATATATATATATATATATATATATATATATATATATATATATATATATATATATATATTATTATTATTTTTTTTTTTTTTTTTTTTTTTTTTGGATGTTAGGAGTTAGGATGGTATTTACTCGCGCATAGTTTTCAATGTTATTTCCGAATCTCTCCTTTAACATGTCTGAAGGGGACACTGTATTACTTAAAACGTGAATAAACGTCTTAAAACGTGTTAACAGTGAGCAGTTACCTTGGGATTACACACCAGGTTCAGACGCATTGATTGGACTAATGTATCCGCAGGCGACCTAAGACTCACCGTTTCAACGGTGTCAGTAGTGCTCAACAGAAAAGAATGCATACAGAAAAATATTGTATACTGGCCATGGGCTTTGGTTTTGCCCAGAGCTGTAACTAAGCATTTAGCTACCGGGGCATGCAAAATATATATATATATATATATATATATATATATATATATATATATATATATATATATATAATTGCATGCACCTCCGAATGAAGCAACCGGAGGTGGATGGAAAGACTCCATATCGTAGCTACCGGGCATGCAAGACTCCATATCATAGCTACGGGGCATGCAATTATATATATATATATATATATATATATATATATATATATATATATATATATATATTATTATTTTTTTTTTTTTTTTTTTTTTTGGATGTTAGGAGTTAGGATGGTATTTACTCGCGCATAGTTTTGAATGTTATTTCCGAATCTCTCCTTTAACATGTCTGAAGGGGACACTGTATTACTTAAAACGTGAATTAACGTCTTAAAACGTGTTAACAGTGAGCAGTTACCTTGGGATTACACACCAGGTTCAGACGCATTGATTGGACTAATGTATCCGCAGGCGACCTAAGACTCACCGTTTCAACGGTGTCAGTAGTGCTCAACAGAAAAGAATGCATACAGAAAAATATTGTATACTGGCCATGGGCTTTGGTTTTGCCCAGAGCCGTAACTAAGCATTTAGCTACCGGGGCATGCAAATATATATATATATATATATATATATATATATATATATATATATATATATCTTTTTATATTTTTTTTTTGCACCTGTTGAATGAACAACCGGCATAGGATGGAAAGACTCCGAATCGTCCTTTAACGGGGCATGCAAGACACCATATTAGCTACGGGGAATGCAATTATAATATATATATATGTTTTATATGGGATTACACACCAGGTTCAGATTTTTTTTTTTTTTTTTTTTTTTTTTTTTTTGATGTAAGGAGTTAGGATGGTATTTAGTGCTCAACAGAAAAGTTTTCAGAAAAATGTTATTTACGAATCTCTCCTTTAACATGTCTGAAGGGGACACTGTATTACTTAAAAAGCGTGAATAATATATATATAAATATGTTAATAGTGTGCAGTTACCTATGGGATTACACACCAGGTTCAGAAGCATTGATTGGACTAATGTATCCTACGGGGCACCTAAGACTCACCGTTTCAACGGTGTCAGTATATATATCAATATATAAATAATATATATATAAAATATTATATACTGGTTATTTTTTTTTTTTTTTTTTTTGGATGGGCTTTGGTTTTGCCCAGAGCAATGTTATTTCCTAAACATTTATGTCTGAAGGGGACACTGCAAATTAAATATATATATATATATATATATATATATATATATATATACCAGGTATATATATATTGATTGGACTAATGCATCCTCAGGTTGACCTAAGCAACCGTTTCAACGGTGTCAGATGGAGAAAAGAATCATACAGAAAAATATTGTATACTACATGGGCTTTGGTTTTGCCAAGACTCCATACTGTAGCTACCGGGGCATGCAAATATATATATATATATATATATATATATATATATATATATATATATATATATATATATATATTATTGTTTTTTTTTTTTTTTTTTTTTTTTTTTTGGATGTTAGGAGTTAGGATGGTATTTACTCGCGCATAGTTTTCAATGTTATTTCCGAATCTCTCCTTTAACATGTCTGAAGGGGACACTGTATTAGAGGTATGACACAGGCCCGGTTTTTGGGATGGAACCGCATAACCGTCTCGCGTTTTGATTGGTCCATGTCTGTCACATGAATATGTCGTCACACGAGTGGAAAAGCTTGCAGGAATTTTTAACATTGTAATCAGAGAGTGATCTGCTTTCCACAACCTTATCATTAAAATATAATGTGGTATTACGCTGTACTGATATAACAAACTATGGGTGATTACTTTATATGAATTATCATGTTATGCACAGATGTAAGAATTGGCTTTCTGTGGTGGTGTACTTTTTTCTTTCAAGTAGCATATATCTATAATCGTTTTTGCGATATATTTTAATATAAAATGTATACACTATTGCAGTTTTGTTAGAGGATACATTAGTTTATCGCTAATGTAATAACAGTTGTACATATAGACTGCCCCTGCTTTCATTTACGTCGCAAATTCTGGGCGCTTTGCTTTTCAGATAATGTCCCAAATTCTGGGCGATTTGGTTTGCAGATAACGTCCCAAATTCTGGGCCGCTTTGGTTTTAGATAACGTCCCAAATTCTGGGCGCTTTGGTTTTTAGATAACGTCCCAAATTCTGGGCCGCTTTGGTTTTAGATAACGTCCCAAATTCTGGGCGCTTTGGTTTTAGATAACGTCCCAAATTCTGGGCCGCCTTTGGTTTTTAGATAACACACATTTTGGGAAGGAACATGGTATTCGAAAAAGGATATCTCATTTTCTTATGTAACGTCCATCAATATATTGCAGTGTTTCAGGTTCTTTTTGGACAGCAATGAGACTGCAAATGTGAGTAGATGAAGGCCGTTTATTTTGACAATAATTAAATAATCACAAAATAAAATCATAAAGTGAGGGAAAGGAGACTGGGAGTCGACAGTGAAAATAAATGATTGTAGTAATTTTTTCTTTTTACCCTACCCTTCCCAGTCTTTTCCCGCCCCTCTTTTGCGCAAAACCTGAACCCAATTCCCCTTCACACACGTGTACCACCATGCAACCCCGGCACGCACACACCACCATGCAATCCCTGCAGGCATACACCCACCATGCAACCCCTACATGCACACACCAATATGCAACCCCTGCATGCACACACCAATATGCAACTCCTGCATGCACACCACCATGCAACCCCTGCATGCACACACCACCATGCAACCACTACATGCACACACCACCATGCAACCCCTACATGCACACACCAATATGCAACCCCTGCACGCACACCACAGTGCAACCCCTGCACGCACACACCACCATGCAACCCCTACATGCACAGACCACCGTGCAACCCCTGCACGCACACACCACCATAAGACCCCTGCACGCACACCACCATGCAACCCCTGCATGCACACACCACCATGCAACCCCTACATGCACAGACCACCATGCAACCCCTGCACGCACACACCACCATAAGACCCCTGCACGCATACACCCACCGTAGCAATTCTTTGCAAAATATATTTTCGGGTATTCAGCCCCATTCATGTCTATGGCAGTGTTAAAAAACACATTTTCAGTCATATCTCTCGAACCAGAGCACCTATAACCACCGTTCGAAGGGTTCTAGACCAGCCTGAATGTAATATGCCCAGTTTCGTAGCAATTCTTTGCAAAAAATATTTTCAGGGCGTTCAGGGTGTTCAGCCTCATTCATGTCTATTGCAGGGTTGAAAAACACATTTCAGGCATATCTCTCGAACCCGGCACGCAGAGAACCACCATTCAAAGTGATATAGACTCAGGGGAGCACCCCAAACCCCCCCTAAAACGGTGTGGTGGTTCACCCCAAAAACTCATGTCATGACGAAAAAATTCACTTTGCAAAGCCGTCCTGGCATCTGAACCATGAAAATGGTGACTCCTTGTCTTGGGGCCCATGGGCCCCGCCAATAAAAAATCAAGTTCCTAACCCCACAGAACCAGAGATACGCCCTGTCAAAAATGTCCAAAAACTACCTTTTCGGGGTCATATCTCCATGACCCTGGGGCCTAGAAACCGGGTTGAACTTCCTAGGGTCATGTATGGGGGCCCTCTTTCACAGGGAGCCACCCGTTTTCAAATGGTACATTTTCAACAAATTTACACATTTTCAGCATGATGGCATGTCAAGGTTGCATTTCCAATAGCTTTTGAGCTCCAGGTTGGCAAAAAACGTCTAAACTGGTGTCCTTTCTAGCTGGGGACACTTCGCTTGGAGGGATCGACAGGGGCCCCGAGGTGGACCTCGGTACCGATTTTCAAGTCTCGGGGACCCCCGGAACCCGAGATATAGCACCCTGAAAAATGTCTATGGGAAATCCCATTATAAAACCCCTTTGGGGCAACACCCACCATCTGGCGGTGGGGTGGCGTACGAACCCGTGGCCGATGTCTTTCTTTAGCTAAGACTCTTGTGCACACAAAGAGTGCCCGTCTGAGTTCGTTGGCCCAGGGGTCGTGGCGATACAGGTACAATAAGAGACCACCCCCTTCCCTGTGGCAAATCCCATTATAAAAACACCATCGGGGTAAGGCTCGGCCAATGGCGGTCGTGGGTCGTACGAACTCGAAGGAACCCATTTTCTTTAGCTAAGACTGTTGTGCATCTAAAGAGAGTACTAGCGAGTTTGTTGGCCCAGGATTTGTGGACTCATGGGGTACGACAGGAGGACCCCCCGACCGCGATTTCCTATAGCAAAATACATACAAAAAATGTCCATTATATACAAGACCTGAAATGTGCACATTTTGTAGTGTATTTATGCAACAGAAGCACCAATTTAAGGCCATTCCAAGTGTTTTGTGATCACAGTATCAGCTTGAGTGTATAGGAGCATAGTTTTGCACCAAAAGCGAGCAGAGGCGAAAAAAAGCACTATATACCCTATTCTTTAAAATATCACTTTGCAGTGCAAATTTGAGGAACACAACCACTTAGCAACTTGCAAATTGGTACTGCAATTTAAAGGCCTGTAGTGTCAGACTGGTAGTCCCTAACTGATTCAAGTGTTTTTGGAATGATTCCTGCAAAGACTGATTTATAAGAAAAAAGAGAGATTAACAAACAGCATTTTGCTTTATATGCAGAAACGGGCAACTACAAGAGGGTGTCAAACAAGCTGTGAATGTCCTAGGAGGCTACAGAGAACCTCTGGGTATGAATCCAGATGCACGCAGTACCTGTTCTTAGATGTCCGAAACCACTGTATCGCTGTATAACTGTATACCCTATAAATATCAATTTTATTGTGTATTTGAGGAACACAACCAATTACAAACTTCATTTGAATTGCTGTGCTATCAGAATATCAGTGTATAACTCTGCTGGGTATTGCAGTGTATGTTGGGTATCAAAAGGCCTTCACTTTTACAAAAGGCTGTCAGAATTTAAAAAAGGCCGTCAAAGTTACAAAAAAATAGGTGTGCTCCTAACCCAATACTTGTCTTTTTAATTCTGTGCATCCAAATACTTGTAGCTAAAAGTTTTAAGAATTAAGCCTACTGTTTGTTGTTCTGTCCTAAACCAGCAGTTTGTCACCCAAATTTATTAAAAAAACGGGGGGTCATCAGATTATTCTCCATTTTATTGTAACTGAGGTACCATTCAGTTGAGCGAAAATTGTAAAGGGGGGGTTCGAGCTGAAACCTCCAGATAGAAGGGGTACAGTTTCAAAAAAAGGTTGAAAACCCCTGACCTACAGTATAAACTATCAGGAATAGATAAGGGAAATGTTGACTAATACAATACAATAGGATTTATTTGAAGTTGTTGAAGGGCACTGGTCTCTTAAACCCAGAAGTTCTGATAAACCCCAATGCCTCACTATATATTTATGGACATTACATAAGCAAATGAGATGTACTTTTTTTTTTTTTGGTATACCATGTTCCTAAATGTTTTCTGGGGAGAGTAAAAATACATTAACTTTGATTCATGTACTAAGGGCTACTCTTAAATGAATTAACGGTCCAGTTTATGGTAAACTGTGCATGCATGACTTAGAAACTCGGCTGTCAGCTGAGCAAAATATCTCAAAAACTGGCCTAAATTCGAAAATGCAGAATTCGGGACGTTATCTAAAAACCAAAGCAGCCCAGAATTTAGGACGTTATCTGCAAACCAAATCGGCCCAGAATTTGGGACGTTAAAAAACCAAAGCGGCCCAGAATTTGGGACGTTATCTAAAAACCAAAGCGGCCCAGAATTTGGGACGTTATCTAAAACCAAAGCGCCCAGAATTTGGGACGTTATCAAAAACCAAAGCGGCCCAGAATTTGGGACGTTATCTGCAAACCAAATCGGCCCAGAATTTGGGACATTATCTGAAAAGCAAAGCGGCCCAGAATTTGCGACGTAAATGAAAACAGGGGCAGTCTATATGTACAACTGTTATTACATTAGCGATAAACTAATGTATCCTCTAACAAAACTGCAATAGTGTATACATTTTATATTAAAATATATCGCAAAAACGATTATAGATA
>JAHFZB010000891.1:15000-23292 GCA_036884735.1 Huso huso
TTTGGGAAGGAACATGGTATTCCGAAAAAAGGATATCTCATTTTCTTATGTAACGTCCATCAATATATTGCAGTGTTTCAGGTTCTTTTTGGACAGCAATGAGACTGCAAATGTGAGTAGATGAAGGCCGTTTATTTTGACAATAATTAAATAATCACAAAATAAAATCATAAAGTGAGGGAAAGGAGACTGGGAGTCGACAGTAAAAATAAATGATTGTAGTAATTTTTCTTTTACCCTACCCTTCCCAGTCTTTTCCCCGCCCCTCTTTTGCGCAAAACCTGAACTCCAATTCCCCTTCACACACGTGTACCACCATGCAACCCCGGCACGCACACACCACCATGCAATCCCTGCAGGCATACACCCACCATGCAACCCCTACATGCACACACCAATATGCAACCCCTGCATGCACACACCAATATGCAACTCCTGCATGCACACCACCATGCAACCCCTGCATGCACACACCACCATGCAACCACTACATGCACACACCACCATGCAACCCCTACATGCACACACCAATATGCAACCCCTGCACGCACACCACAGTGCAACCCCTGCACGCACACACCACCATGCAACCCCTACATGCACAGACCACCGTGCAACCCCTGCACGCACACACCACCATAAGACCCCTGCACGCACACCACCATGCAACCCCTGCACGCACACACCACCATGCAACCCCTACATGCACAGACCACCATGCAACCCCTGCACGCACACACCACCATAAGACCCCTGCACGCATACACCCACCGTAGCAATTTTTGCAAAATATATTTTCGGTATTCAGCCCCATTCATGTCTATGGCAGTGTTAAAAACACATTTTCAGTCATATCTCTCGAACCAGAGCACCTATAACCACCGTTCAAGGGTTCTAGACCAGCCTGAATGTAATATGCCCAGTTTTCGTAGCAATTCTTTGCAAAAAAAATATTTTCAGGGCGTTCAGGGTGTTCAGCCTCATTCATGTCTATTGCAGGGTTGAAAAACACATTTCAGGCATATCTCTCGAACCCGAGCACGTTAGAACCACCATTCAAAGTGATATAGACTCAGGGAGCACCCCAAACCACCCCCTAAAACGGTGTGGTGGTTCACCCCAAAACTCATGTCATGACGAAAAATTCACTTTGCAAAGCCGTCCTGGCATCTGAACCATGAAAATGGTGACTCCTTGTCTCTGGGGCCCATGGGGCCCAAGCAAAAAAAATCAAGTTCCTAACCCCCACAGAACCAGAGATACGCCCTGTCAAAAAATGTCCAAAACTACCTTTTTGGGGTCATATCTCCATGACCCTGGGGCCTAGAAACCGGGTTGAACTTCCTAGGGTCATGTATGGGGGCCCTCTTTCACAGGGAGCCACCCGTTTTCAAATGGTACATTTTCAACAAATTTACACATTTTCAGCATGATGGCATGTCAAGGTTGCATTTCAATAGCTTTTTGAGCTCCAGGTTGGCAAAAACGTCTAAACTGGTGTCCTTTCTAGCTGGGGACACTTCGCTTTTGAGAGGGATCGACAGGGCCCCGAGGTGGACCTCGGTACCGATTTTCAAGTCTCGGGGACCCCGAACCGAGATATAGCACCCTGAAAAATGTCTATGGAAATCCCATTATAAAACCTTTGGGGCAACACCCACCATCTGGCGGTGGGGTGGCGTACGAACCCGTGGCCGATGTCTTTCTTTAGCTAAGACTCTTGTGCACACAAAGAGTGCCCGTCTGAGTTCGTTGGCCCAGGGGTCGTGGCGATACAGGTACAATAAGAGACCACCCCCTTCCCTGTGGCAAATCCCATTATAAAAACACCATCGGGGTAAGGCTCGGCCAATGGCGGTCGTGGGTCGTACGAACTCGAAGGAACCCATTTTCTTTAGCTAAGACTGTTGTGCATCTAAAAGAGAGTACTAGCGAGTTTGTTGGCCCAGGATTAATGGACTCATGGGGTACGACAGGACCCCCCCCCCGACCGCGATTTCCTATAGCAAAATACATACAAAAAATGTCCATTATATACAAGACCTGAAATGTGCACATTTTGTAGTGTATTTATGCAACAGAACATAATTTAAGGCCATTCCAAGTGTTTTGTGATCACAGTATCAGCTTGAGTGTATAGGAGCATAGTTTTGCACCAAAAGCGAGCAGAGATGAAAAAAGCACTATATACCCTATTCTTTAAAATATCACTTTGCAGTGCAAATTTGAGGAACACAACCACTTAGCAACTTGCAAATTGGTACTGCAATTTAAAGGCCTGTAGTGTCAGACTGGTAGTCCCTAACTGATTCAAGTGTTTTTGGAATGATTCCTGCAAAGACTGATTTATAAGAAAAGAGAGATTAACAAACAGCATTTTGCTTTATATGCAGAAACGGGCAACTACAAGAGGGTGTCAAACAAGCTGTGAATGTCCTAGGAGGCTACAGAGAACCTCTGGGTATGAATCCAGATGCACGTACAGTACCTGTTCTTAGATGTCCGAAACCACTGTATCGCTGTATAACTGTATACCCTATAAATATCAATTTTATTGTGTATTTGAGGAACACAACCAATTACAAACTTCATTTGAATTGCTGTGCTATCAGAATATCAGTGTATAACTCTGCTGGGTATTGCAGTGTATGTTGGGTATCAAAGGCCTTCACTTTTACAAAAAGGCTGTCAGAATTTAAAAAGGCCGTCAAAGTTACAAAAAAAATAGGTGTGCTCCTAACCCAATACTTGTCTTTTTAATTCTGTGCATCCAAATACTTGTAGCTAAAAGTTTTAAGAATTAAGCCTACTGTTTGTTGTTCTGTCCTAAACCAGCAGTTTGTCACCAAATTTATTAAAAAACGGGGGGTCATCAGATTATTCTCCATTTTATTGTAACTGAGGTACCATTCAGTTGAGCGAAAATTGTAAAGGGAAATTTTCGAGCTGAAACCTCCAGATAGAAGGGGTACAGTTTCAAAAAAAGGTTGAAAACCCTGACCTACAGTATAAACTATCAGGAATAGATAAGGGAAATGTTGACTAATACAATACAATAGGATTTATTTGAAGTTGTTGAAGGGCACTGGTCTCTTAAACCAGAAGTTCTGATAAACCCCAATGCCTCACTATATTTATGGACATTACATAAGCAAATGAGATGTACTTTTTTTTTTTTGGTATACCATGTTCCTAAATGTTTTCTGGGGAGAGTAAAAATACATTAACTTTGATTCATGTACTAAGGGCTACTCTTAAATGAATTAACGGTCCAGTTTATGGTAAACTGTGCATGCATGACTTAGAAACTCGGCTGTCAGCTGAGCAAAATATCTCAAAAACTGGCCTAAATTCGAAAATGCAGAATTCGGGACGTTATCTAAAAACCAAAGCAGCCCAGAATTTAGGACGTTATCTGCAAACCAAATCGGCCCAGAATTTGGGACGTTAAAAAACCAAAGCGGCCCAGAATTTGGGACGTTATCTAAAAACCAAAGCGGCCCAGAATTTGGGACGTTATCTAAAAACCAAAGCGGCCCAGAATTTGGGACGTTATCAAAAACCAAAGCGGCCCAGAATTTGGGACGTTATCTGCAAACCAAATCGCCCAGAATTTGGGACATTATCTGAAAAACAAAGCGCCCAGAATTTCTTGACGTAAATGAAAAACAGGGGCAGTCTATATGTACAACTGTTATTACTTTAGCGATAAACTAATGTATCCTCTAACAAAACTGCAATAGTGTATACATTTTATATTAAAATATATCGCAAAAAACGATTATAGATATATGCTACTTGAAAGAAAAAAAAGTACACCACCACAGAAAGCCAATTCTTACATTTGTGCATAACATGATAATACATATAAAATAATCACCCATAGTTTGTTATATCAGTACAGCGTAATACCACATTATATTTTAATGATAAGGTTGTGGAAAGCAGATCACTCTCTCTCTCTGATCACAATGTTAAAAATGCCTACAAGCTTTTCCACTCGTGTGACGACGTATTCATGTGACAGACATGGACCAATCAAAAGCGAGACTGTTATGCGGTTCCATCCCAAAACCGGGCGGTGTCATACCTCCTGTATTACTTAAACGTGAATTAACGTCTTAAAACGTGTTAACAGTGTGCAGTTACCTTGGGATTACACACCAGGTTCAGGCGCATTGATTGGACTAATGTATCCGCAGGCTGACCTAAGACTCACCGCTTCAAGCGGTGTCAGTAGTGCTCAACAGAAAAGAATGCATACAGAAAAATATTGTATACTGGCCATGGGCTTTGGTTTGCCCAGAGCCGTAACTAAGCATTTAGCTACCGGGCATGCAAATATATATATATATATATATATATATATATATATATATATATATATATATATATATATATATGCATGCACCTCGAATGAAACAACCGGAGGTGGATGGAAAGACTCCATATCGTAGCTACCGGGGCATGCAAGACTCCATATCGCAGCTACGGGGCATGCAATTATATATATATATATATATATATATATATATATATATATATATATATATATATATATATAGAGGCGTGCTCAAATTTGTTGGTTTTTTTCCAAAAAAACGAAGAATGCACAATTTTTCTGAAATAACTTGAAACTGTGTTCATTCCATATTTAATTGAAATCAGACTTTGCTTTTGATTTTTTTATTCAACATAATATTGTAAATAAGAAAACAAATGAAAATGGCATGGACAAAAATGATGGGACCGCTAACCTAATATTTTGTTGCACAACCTTTAGAGGCATCACTGCAATCAAACGTTTTCTGTAGCTCTCAATGAGACTTCTGCACCTGTTAACAGGTAGTTTGGCCCACTCTTCCTGAGCAAACTGCTCCAGCTGTCTCAGGTTTGATGGGTGCCTTCTCCAGACTGCAAGTTTCAGCTCTTTCCATAGATGTTCGATAGGATTCAGATCAGGACTTATAGAAGGCCACTTCAGAATAGTCCAATGTTTTGTTCTTATCCATTCTTGGGTGCTTTTTTAGCTGTGTGTTTTGGGTCATTATCCTGTTGGAGGACCCATGACCTGCGACTGAGACAGAGCTTTCTGACACTGGGCAGTACGTTTCGGCTCCAGAATGCCTTGATAGTCTTGAGATTTCATTGTGCCCTGCACAGATTCCAGGCACCTGTGCCATTTAAAGCAAAGCAGCCCCAAAACATAACCGAGCCTCCTCCATGTTTCACTGTAGGTATGGTGTTCTTTTCTTTGAAAGCTTCATTTTTTTTTCGTCTGTGAACATAGAGCTGATGTGACTTGCCAAAAGCTCCAGTTTTGACTCATCTGTCAAAGGACATTCTCCCAGAAGGATTGTGGCTTGTCAATATGCATTTTAGCAAATTCAGTCTGGCTTTTTTATGTTTTTCTTTCAAAAGTGGAGTCCTCCTGGGTCTTCTTCCATGGAGCCCACTTTCGCTCAAAAAGCGACGGATGGTGCGATCAGAAACTGGACGTACCTTCACCTTGGAGTTCAGCTTGTATCTCTTTGGCAGTTATCCTTGGTTCTTTTTCTACCATTATGCACTATCCTTCTGTTCACTCTGGGGTCGATTTTCCTCTTGCGGCCAAGGTCCAGGGAGGTTGGCTACAGTTCCATGGACCTTAACTTCTTAATAATATTTGCAACTGTTGTCACAGGAACATCAAGCTGCTTGGAGATGGTCTTGTAGCCTTTACCTTTACCATGCTTGTCTATTATTTTCTTTTCTGATCTCCTCAGACAACTCTCTCCTTTGCTTTCTCTGGTCCATGTTCAGTGTGGTGCACACAATGATACCAAACAACACAGTGACTACTTTTCTCCATTTAAATAGGCTGAATGACTGATTACAAGATTGGAGACATGTGTGATACTAAGTAAAGAAACTAATTAGTTTGAAATATCACTATAATCCAATTATTTATTATCTTTTCTAAGGGGTACCAACAAATGTGTCCAGGCCATTTTAGAATATCTTTGTAGAATAAGCAATAATTCATCTCTTTTCACAGCTTCTTTGCTTTATTCTATGACATACCAAAAGGCATGCAAGTATACATGATAAAATAGCTTTTAATTTCATCACTTTTCGGGAGGAATGAAGCATTATTTCAATGAGCTGTAAGGGTACCAACAAATTTGAGCATGTCTGTATATATATATATATATATATATATATATATATATATATTATTATTATTATTGTTATTTTTTTTTTTTTTTTGGATGTTAGGAGTTAGGATGGTATTTACACAAGATAGTTTTCAATGTTATTTCCGAATCTCTCCTTTAACATGTCTGAAGGGGACACTGTATTACTTAAAACGTGAATTAACGTCTTAAAACGTGTTAACAGTGAGCAGTTACCTTGGGATTACACACCAGGTTCAGACGCATTGATTGGACTAATGTGTAGCAATTCCCATGCTACATAATGTGGGTGTAAGTCTCACCCACCTGTCCCTTTAATTAGGGTCAGTAGCCTGGCCAGGTCAAAACTTCATTTCCCATAGTTCCTTGCAACCACCCTCTGTTCATCCTCTCTCCCCATTGGCTCAGTCAGATTTCCACCCCTCCAATCTCAGAGCTCCTTAGTAGCCAGCACTTGTATTAAAGCTGGCTAATCAGGCCTGAGGGAGACCTTTCTCAGAGGAATCCATTTAACTACAGCATTTCTCTACTTAAATTTCAGTGAATCCATTACCATCCTTAGATAATTCCAGTGCATCCGTTCATTTTCTTTTTTGTCGCTGTGCTTTGTCTAAGCTGCTCTTTTTGTTTTCACTGTTACTTGTTTAAGTTTAGCTGTTTTTCTAGGTCTGTTTAGTGTTTGTTGTTTATGTGTGACAGCCTCCATTTTTCCTGATCCTCCTGATTTTTTTCCAAACAACTGTTCACCATTCAACTCAACACTACTGGACAGTCTCAACAATTTCAACGCACTCAATGTTTTCAACCTTCTACAATCACCATCATTTGGGACACTTTGCTGGACTGCCTTATTTGTGGGTGAGATCATTTCTTTTTTGGTTTGGATTGTTTCTACTTTAATTTGATACTTTGTTTCCTGTATTTTTTGTTATTTTGTTACTTTGTATGGATTTCAATTACCCTGCTATTACTGGACTTGTTGGGCCTACCTGCCATTCTCCCACCATCTTTTGTCTATCTGTGTGTGTTGTGTTTGTGAGTGTGGGTTTATTGAGACCCTCCGGACACTACATTAATTTCTGTTTGGTGATACTGTTTAGCCTTCTGTTTGTCCCTACATACTTATCTGTACCATCTTATTTCTTACCTGTTACTTGCAATTATTTGAATTCCTTTCTTATTATTCATTTCATTCATTTGTTCATTTTTTTCATTTGTTGACTTTATTGTTCACAATAATAAACTGATTGTTCTTGAAATTGACACCTCTGACGTCCCTGCTTTTGCTGTCTGTCACTCTTGCTGACTTATTTAGCTATAGGAATAGGGCCAGTAGTCTCTCCTTAGGGAGGACAGTGCAACTGCTTCTCAGTTGTGCAGAGTGATCGTTACAAATGTATCCGCAGGCGACCTAAGACTCACCGTTTCAACGGTGTCAGTAGTGCTCAACAGAAAAGAATGCATACAGAAAAAATATTGTATACTGGCCATGGGCTTTGGTTTTGCCCAGAGCCGTAACTTAAGCATTTAGCTACCGGGGCATGCAAATATATATATATATATATATATATATATATATATATATATATATATATATATATATATATATATAAGGTGACGGATGCACCTCGGTTGAAGCAACCGGAGATGGATGGAAAAGACTCCATATCGTAGCTACGGGGCATACAAGACTCCATATATAGCTTCCGGGGCATGCAATTATATATATATATATATATATATATATTATTATTATTATTATTATTATTATTATTATTTTTTTTTTTTTTTTTTTTTGGATGTTAGGAGTTAGGATGGTATTTACTCGCGATAGTTTTTTAATGTTATTTCGAATCTCTCCTTTAACATGTCTGAAGGGGACACTGTATTACTTAAAACGTGAATTAACGTCTTAAAACGTGTTAACAGTGAGCAGTTACCTTGGGATTACACACCAGGTTCAGGCGCATTGATTGGACTAATGTATCCGCCAGGCGACCCTAAGACTCACCGTTTCAACGGTGTCAGTAGTGCTCAACAGAAAAGAATGCATACAGAAAATATTGTATACTGGCCATGGGCTTTGGTTTTGCCCAGAGCCGTAACTAAACATTTA
>JAHFZB010000892.1:5000-23290 GCA_036884735.1 Huso huso
TTAATTTTAATTTAATTTTAATTTTAATTTTAATTTTAATTTAATTTTAATTTTAATTTTAATTTTAATTTTAATTTTAATTTTAATTAATTTAATTTAATTTTAACCCTAATTTTAATTTTAATTTTAATTTTAATTTTTTTAATTTTAATTTTAATTTTAACCCTAAATTTTAATTTTTAATTTTAATTTTAATTTTAATTTTAATTTTAATTTTAATTTTAATTTTAATTTTAATTTTAATTTTAATTTTAATTTTAATTTTAATTTTAATTTTAATTTTAATTTTAATTTTAATTTTAATTTTAATTTTTTAATTTTAATTTTAATTTTAATTTAATTTTAAATTTTAATTTTAATTTTAATTTTAATTTTAATTTTAATTTTAATTTTAATTTTAATTTTAATTTTAATTTTTAATTTTAACCCTAATTTTAATTTAAATTTTAATTTTAATTTTAATTTTAATTTTAATTTTAATTTTAATTTTAACCAGAATGGGAGAATTTTAATTTTTAATTTTAAATTTTAATTGGGTTTTGGGAAGGGAACCCTAACCAGCCATGGATGCGGCCAGGGCAGGGGAATGGATGCCTGGGACCTTTTAAGCCCAGTGGGAGTGCATAACTAGGAACATCGACCAATGAAAACAGCCAAGGTTTTTTGAGTCTAAAGCACTTTATTAAAATCAAGACAGATCATGAGGCGGTGCATTTAAACAGGTGTCCTCTGTGGAGGCAGAGTGAGCGACCAGGGGCGGCAGGCTGTCGGTAAGCTCCAGGCTCTCCTAATGAGCGTCTTAACGTTGGTGGTCAGCGGGGGCTTGGTCATGGACATTAGAAGCTCTCCTGTGTTCTCAGGCTGTCGCCATGTGTCTTAAAACTGCAGTTTGTTAACCGTTATGGGTTGCCCAAGTCTAGGGGGTAAAAAAAATGAGTCAGGTTAGTAAGTTGCCTTTACCTGCTGCAAACACCACTGGGCAGTGGTCAAGTCCTTCTTACATAGGTGACCACCGCAGGCGAATCATGCCTGTGGTAATGTCGTCTCCCAGCCCCAGTACTTCCAAGCTTTAAATGGCTCTCCGATCTTCTTGATAGGGTTGCCCTTGTTGGTAAAAAAAAACGTGGTTGGTTTGTAGCTGTATCGGGAGTTTTGTCTCATTCGGCATACCGCAAAGAGCCATTGATGCTCCAGGGTGCTCACCACCAACACCGCTTTCCCGAAGGTCCCTGCCGTTTTGTGGTTACTCACCTGTTGGGAGGGGTAAAAAAGGAGACATTATAAAAGGTCCCACTGTATTGTATATCAAAATTTAGAGCTGAAATACACCTATATATATATATATATATATATATATATATATATATATATATATATATATATATATATATATAATTTCCCCTAATGTCATACTTATTTTACACCAGTAGATAGCAGCAGCCCCAAAAGTGTAGTCGACAAACATTAAAATTATTCGCACGCTGATGTGGAACTCCCCGTGTAGGCTTTGGCACCGTCAAAGTCAAGCAGACTCATATTCATTACGACCCCCTACGATGACCATTGTGCAACAACAGCCTCCCGCACAGAAGGCCGACCAGGGTGCAGGCGTTGGAAGGTGCCGATTTCGCTTAGATCTGTAAACGTGGGGGCAGGCAGTCAGCTGTGAGCGCCCAGGCGACAGGCGAGTACGTGTGCATTGCAAGGCTTACCAAGTAGTTCAGGTATCGCCGTCTCGCATTGCTGGTTAAAGCACTGGAGCTTGTTTTTAGGGATGAGCCGCTCTGACCCTAGACATGAATGCACACATGAGCCTATACTATAAAAACACACAAAAAGGCGAACAACAAGAACACCGCAGAAATACCTTGCCCATGGTCTTGTACCAATTGACTAATTGCAGCGAGTTGCCTTTTCCCCTGCTTTCTGAACGATTTGAGGAGGAACATTATTAAGCGTATGTTCCGTTCAGAAAGTTTTCGTTTTTTAACCCAGCCTCATGCAGGTACCGCAGGAAGGAAAGTACGTCCTGTGGTAACTGTGGACCGTGGTAGGTTTCAATCCTGATCTCATCAACTCATCAACCACCTGTAATGAAAGAAGGACATGGGACGTTCAGTGGTTTGTCTAAACAGGCGGGGTGAGATGGAGCTTGTGCTTTAGTATTACTCACGACTGGCTCCGTGGGAATGGCGCAAGAACAGCCATAAGTCGTTCCTGACTGGCCCCCTCTGCTAACCTGGCCATGTGTTGCAAGAATAGTGGGATATGCTGAACCGCCTGTTTAGTGTTGTCGGCCCTTTGCAGTGGGTAGCGGTCCTGACAGAAACGCTTCGGTACAGGCCGCTTTGGCTGAAAGGCACAGGAAAATAAAAACGGGTTACACACACACACACACACACACACACACACACACACACACACACACACACACACACACATACAGAGTCTGAACTCACGGTCACGGTGGCTTCTTGGCTCGGGGCTTGAAGGTCCATGCTCTGTATAGGAGGAGGAGGAGGAGGAGGAGGAGGAGGAGGAGGAGGAGGAATCATCATCATCTTCAGATGTGATGGGGCGGCGACAGGTATGTGCCGCAACAAGATGTGCTACTCTCTGGGCGTACGAGCCAGTCCCAGTAGCTGGGGGGTGTCCTCTGTGGCTCGTGGCTGTCGTCGCAGCCCTGTGACAGTCGGCGGCGTTTTTGTACATGCTGGCTCCCTTCCGAGGGCATTAAAGTCAGCGGAGCCGACTCTTGGTTAACACCGGGTCTGAACTGAGTATCGTTTTCTCGGTCGACTTATGTCTTTCCTCCGGCTCCTCCTGCATCCAATTATCAGTGACATTGCTTGTGGACCTGAGGTCAACTGTAGCTTTAGCCTTGGACATGAGTGCAGCATACTCTGGGTTGACTATCTGAATATCGTGAATCCTGTGCAAGTGTTCGATCCAGTCGGGCAATATTTCTGGCAGGGCAGCCCTCCAATGGACAATTTAACTGCACGGGTGTTCTATAAAAAGGAAAAAAAAAAAAAAAAAAAAAAAAAACACTCAATTAAAACACAAAATCTAACTTTAAAAAAATAAATTAAGAAATAAGCGTAAAAAGGTATTTAACAAACAGAAAGAAAGTTACAATACATTTTTACGCTTACTTATCCGTGGTATGCTGGCGAACAGAGCAGTTTTTTCCGTGTCCATCACTGTCTCAGGCTCTAGCCTGATGAAAAAGTAAATGACTGTCTGGCTTTGATCCGGCTTTATATCCTTATGGGAAATACACTGTTAATTGGACGACCATTTTCCAGTGCTTGCTTAATTAGAAGTTGGGCGGGATTACCGCAGCTCGCGGCCAACAAGGAGGCTGGTTTTCTGCCGTGGGATCGACGAAAAATAGCAGAGAATTAAGCTCACCCCCCCCGAGTCTTGGGAAGACTTGACAGCGTCACCGGGGGAGCTGCACGGCGGTAGGAGGCCGTGGTCGAGTGTCCCCTGGAAGCGATTCATTAATTAAATGCCGTCCCCTGTTCCCAGAACCACGGGTGTTATGGGTCGGGGGCGGGAGCTGTCCCGGGGCCGTGGAACAAGCTGGGGCAGTGGTAGCAGAGGCCTGGGTGGCGGGAGCTGTCCCCAGGGGTGGAACAGCTGTTGCAGTGGTAGGAAAGGCGGGCTGGAGTTCCCCGGTGAACTAACTCGTCCCCGAGGCCGGCTGCAGCGGAACAGCGATGAATTCATGAAACCGTCCCCGTTCCCCCGGGTGCACAGTGTACTGAGGCCGGGCTGGAACCTTAGGTGGCGTGAACCCTGCTCGTCCCCGGGGAGCTGCGGCGGAACAGCGATAATTCATGAAATGCCGTCCCCGTTCCCAGTGCCGCAGTGTACTGGGGCGGGCTGGAGTTCAGCGGGGTGCGTGAACCCTAACCGTCCCCCTAACCCTAACGGCGGAACAGCGATGAATTCATGAAATGCCGTCCCCGTTCCCCAGGTGCAGGGGTGTACTGAGGCGGGCTGGAGTGGAGCGGTCGGCGTGAACCCTGCTCGTCCCAGGGGAGCGAGCCGGATGAGGCGCGATGGATTCATGAAATCTGCGTCCCCGTTCATGGGTGTGCCAGGGTGTACTGAGGCGGGGCTGGAGACACAAGGTGGCGTGAACCCCTGCACAAGGGGCTGCGGAGACCCGTTGAAGCAGCCCCGGAGGCCAGCGAAAATCAGCGAAATTAACCCCCTCCCGCCCGTGGTGCCGGCTGCCTTCCGCCACGTCCGTCAGGCGGGACTCTGGTCAGGTGTTTTGCAACATGGCCAGGTCCATCGAGCTCGGGTGGCGGATAGCTGCGAAGCCCGGCGAGGACTTAATTCCAGCTATTTTCAGACTCGGCGGGAAGGCAGCAGGGGCTCCATTCACGGCTAACTCCCGCGATCCCCGCTGACCGATCGGTGCGGTTTAGCGCTCAGGCAGTCGGATACTTTAGCGCCTCAGCGAGGCGGCGACCTCTAACATTCCCAGGGGCTGCCGAGTGTAAGGCGGGACCCGTCTGCTGTGAAAAAAAATACCTGCCACGTCCCCGGGTGCCGCGAGTGTTATGAGGCCGGGCTGGAGTTCGCGGTCGGCGTGAACCCCTGCTTCGTCCCCGGGGTGTGATGGAACAGCGATGAATTCATGAAATGCGTCCCCGTTCCGGGTGCGAGGTGTACTGAGGCGGGCTGGAGTTCAGAGGTCGGGCGTGAACCCCTTTCGTCCCCGGGAGCAGCTGCAGGCCGGGAGTTCCATGAATTCATGAAATGAACCCCTGTCGCCCCGTTCCCGGGTGCGGGTGTACTGAGGCCGGGCTGGAGTTCAGCGAGTCGGCGTGAACCCTGCTCGTCCCCGGGAGCTGCGGGTGCATGAGGGCGGGAACAGCGATGAATTCATGAAATCCCCTCCCCGTTCCCGGGAGCACCGGGTGTACTGAGGCGGGCTGGAGTTCAGCATGAGGTGGCGTGAACCCCCTGCTCGTCCCCGGGAGCTGCTGGTGTGATGAGGGGGGCTGGAGTTCGGAAATGCGTGAACCCCCGTTCCCCGGGTGCACGGGTGTCATGAGGCGGGCTGGAGTTCCGCCGGGTCGGCGTGAACCCTGCACAAGTCGCCAAGGAGACCCGTTAGAAGCAGCCTGGAGTTCAGCGAAAATAGCACAAAAAGCCCCCTGAGACCCGCCCCGTGGCCCGGCTGCCTTCGTCCGGCGTCGCCGCTTCAGGCGGGACTCTGGTCATGTCACCATTCACATGACCAGAGTCCCGTCCTTGAAAGAAAGTGGCGGATAGCTGCGAAGGCACAGCGGAGGAGAATATCTCGCTTATTTTCAAACTTCGGCGGGGAAGGCAGCAGGCGCTCCATTCACGGCTAACTCCGATCGCGGTCCCGGTGGAGCGCTCAGGCAGCGGATACTTTAGCGCCTCAGCAGCGGGGCGCGACCTCTAACATTCCCGGGGAGCTGCCGAGCGTAAGGCGGGACCCGTCTGCTGGGAAAAAAATACCACGTCCCCGGGTGCACGGTGTTATGAGGGCGGGCTGGAATGAGGTGGCGTGAACCCTGCCCCCCGGGGGAGCTGTGGCGGAACAGCGATTAATTAATTTTTGAAGCCATGCAAGCGGGTAAAACGTCCCATTTCAAGGGCTGTTATCAGACTAACAGCCTGAAACTGGTCCCCCAGTGGGGAGCTGCGATTCCCGGAAAATTCAGCTTTTTGCCATTCAACTGGTGGTGAATTGCTTTAAGCCTATGGGGCATTGGAACAAGCTTTGGCAGGCTCTCAAAGAATCAGCGAATGTGGTAGGTGGCTGAAAATTGCTACAGTAATTACCTGTAAGGACATGCAGATAGGTGGTGGGTGCACAGGTTGGCTGGGCCTTTCGGTTCCCGACGGGGAGCTGCCAGGCGGAACAGCGATTAATTAATTAATTCATTAATTAATTGCCACTTCTAAAGTGCACTGCAGGCCTTGAAAAGTACATTTGGAACAGTTTGTCCCCCCCCCGGTGCAGTGTTTTTAGAAGAACCATTTCAAGGGCTGTAGCAATTCAAATAAACAGTAACAGCATTTGCGTTGGGTTCCCGGTGTCATAAATATTTTTACCAGTAGATTCAGCAGCAATTCAGCTGTTTGCCCTTCAGCCAAAGCGATAACATTTTTAAGCCTATGGGGTTTTGAAGACAGTTTTGGCAGGCTCTCCAAGAATCAGCGAATGTGGTAGGTGGCTGAAAATTGCTACAGAGTACCTGTGGGACATGCAGATAAGTGGTTGAAAAGCACAGGTTGCTGGGCCTTTCGGTTCGGCGCTGCCCTGTCCTTCAATGCCACTTCTAAGTGCACTGCAGGCCCCTTGAAAAAGTACATTTGGAAGAGTTTTGAAGCCATGCAAGCAGGTAGAAACACCATTTCAAGGGCTGTGGTATCAGACTAACAGCCTGTAACTGAGCCCAGTGTTTTTAAGCGATTCCTGCAAAATTCAGCTTTTTGCCCATTCAGCTAAAAGGCGACCGCTGCTTTAAGCCTATGGGGCATTTGGGACAGCTTTGGCAGGCTCTCAAAGAATCAGCGAATGTGGTAGGTGGCTGAAAATTGCTACAGAGTACCTGTGGGACATGCAGATAAGTGGTGGAAAAGCACAGGTTGCTGGGCCTTTCGGTTCCGACGCTGCCCCTGTCCTTCAATGCCACTTCTAAGTGCACTGCAGGCCCCTTGAAAAAGTACATTTGGAAGAGTTTTGAAGCCATGCAAGCAGGTAGAAACACCATTCAAGGGCTGTGGTATCAGAGAATTAGTCTACAACAGTATTCAGTGGCCTTGTAATGAATCCTGCAAAAACTGATTTCTAAAAAAAAAAAAAAAAGATTACTGGCAGATGCAAATTCACTTCTTTTTTTTTTATTTCTCTGGAACAGTATGTGCTAGAGAAACCATTCCAAAAGTTCCTGCATCAGGGTAATAGGTAGCAATTGTGTACCAAATTTGAGACCAATCCGTTGAAAAACAGGTTTTTTTATTCAAAAAAAAGCAATTGTGTTTTGTGGATTTCAATGTTATCCTATGGGTTTTCTTCAAGTTGCGGTCTGGTGCAAAATTCTTATTTTCCCTAGAAATACGAAACGCCAGGTGCTATCGTTTCAGGTAGGGCATTGTTTTACAGATAAAGGGTGTAATCTACACAACGAGACCGTTCCTGGGTTGTAATTCCACACCTGCACTAAATGGCACGTGTTATTGTGTCTTTTTTTTTCGTTGTTTTTTTTTGGGTGAAAGCGCCTAGACGTTTCAATGGGAATCACATTAAAATTAATATTTCAATAACCCTGGTGCTACCACCTCATACAATGAGGTATCGTTGGATAGGTATGATTGCAAGCTACAAAACAACACCGACTCGAGTTTTTTATTCGACTGCTACACTAAATAACGACCTTAAATATGTTTCGTTTACATTTGGCTAAAAAACGTCCCGATGGGAGTTTTTTTTTTTTTTTTTAAATTAATATTTCAATAACCACAGGTGGTATCAATTGAATCAAGGTATGCCTGGAAAGGTATTACTGCAAGCTACAAAACAAGACCTTTAGCACGGAAACGAGTGTGACCCTAACCTAAACCTAACCCTAACCCTAACCCTAACCCCAACTAACCCTAACCTAACCCTAACCCTAACCCTAACCCTAACCCTAACCTAAACCAGAGTCACACTTTTGATGGGCCACAGCTGGAGCTGCGTGCCGCACGGAGGAGTGGGAGAGCTGGAGAGTGGGAGAGCTTGGGGCGGGACTGCACTTGCATCCCAGCCGGATGCCTGGCTTTGGGATGCGCCATCCTTTTTCACCAGCCATGGATGCGGCCAGGGCTTGGGGGAATGGATGCCTGGGACCCTAAGCCCAGTGCGGGGAGCTGCCACGGCGGTTAGCGGGGTCCCGTCCCGGGTGAACAGCGATGAATTCATGAAATGCCGTCCCCGTTCCCCGGGTGCCGCACGGGTGTGATGAGGCGGGCTGGAGTTCCTCACAGGTCGGCGTGAGGCCCCGGGCGGGTGTGAACCCTGCTCGTCCCCGGGAACACGGGTGTCATGAGGCCGGGCTGGAGTTCCGCGAGGGTAGGCTGAACACCTGCACAAGCGCCGCTAGGAGACCGTTGAAAGCAGCCCCGGAGGGGCAGCTGAAAATAGCGGAGTTAAGTCCCCCCCCCCCTCCCCGCTGCTGGCGTCTTCGCGGGCATCTCGCCGCTTCAAGGCCTGCCCGGGACTCTGGTCATGTCACCATTCACATGACCAGAGTCCCGTCCCCAACGTGACGTTGAGGCGGAAGTTCCTGCGCTGCGAAGGCACGGGTGTCATGAGGCCGGGCTGGAGGGGGCAGAGTAACTCGGCTATTTTCAAACTTCGGCGGAAGGCAGCAGGCCGCCCGTTCTACGGGCTAACTCCCCGGGAGCTGCGGTCCCGCTGGACCGATCGGAGCGGTTTGGGAGCGCTCAGGCAGTCGGATACTTTAAGCGCCAGCAGGGGGCGACGACCTCTAACATTCCCCGGGGAGCTGCCCGAGCGTAAGGCCGGGACCCGTCTGCTGGGGGAAAAAAATACCTGCACGTCCCCCCCGGGTGCACGGGTGTTATGAGCTCGGGCTGAACACTTGCTCGTCCCCCCCCGGTGCAGTGTTTGGGAGAAGAATTCCGCAGAAATCGGATTTTTTAGCAATTCAAATCAAAAGAGTAACAGCATTTGCGTTGGGTTCCCGGTGTCATAAATATTTTCCACCAGTAGATGGCAGCAGCCCCTAAGAAGTGGAGTCGATAACCATTGAAATACTTGAAAAAAGTACATTTGTTCGAGTTTTGAAGCCAATTTTGGCAGGCTCTCCAAGAATCAGCGGGAATGTGGTGGCTGAAAATTGCTACAGAGTACCTGTAGGACATGCAGATAATTGGTTGAAAAGCACAGGTTGCTGGGCCTTTCGGTTCCGACGCTGCCCCCTGTCCGATTCGATGCCACTTCTAAGTGCACTGCAGGCCCCTTGAAAAATGACATTTGGAAGAGTTTTGAAGCCATGCAAGCAGGTAGAAACACCATTTCAAGGGCTGTGGTATCAGACTAACAGCCTGTAACTGAGCCCCAGTGTTTTTAGAGCGATTTCTACAAAATTCAGCTTTTTCCCATTCAACTAAAGGCGACCGCTGCTTTAAGCCTATGGGGCATTTGGAACAGTTTTGGCAGGCTCTCCAAGAATCAGCGAATGTGGTAGGTGGCTGAAAATTGCTACAGAGTACCTGTAGGACATGCAGATAATTGGTTGAAAAGCACAGGTTGCTGGGCCTTTCGGTTCCGACGCTGCCCCTGTCCTTCGATGCCACTTCTAAGTGCACTGCAGGCCCCTTGAAAAAGTACATTTGGAAGAGTTTTGAAGCCATGCAAGCAGGTAGAAACACCATTTCAAGGGCTGTGGTATCAGAGAATTAGTCTACAACAGTATTCAGTGGCCTTGTAATGAATCCTGCAAAAACTGATTTCTAAAAAAAAAAAAAAGATTACTGGCAGATGCAAATTCACTTCTTTTTTTTTTTTATTTCTCTGGAACAGTAAGTGCTAGAGAAACCATTCCAACAGTTCCTGTATCAGGGTAATAGGTAGCAATTGTGTACCAAATTTGAGACCAATCCGTTGAAAAACAGAGTTTTGATTCCAAAAAGCAATTGTGTTTTGTGGATTTCAATGTTATCCTATGGGTTTTCTTCAAGTTGCGGTCTGGTGCAAAATTCTTCTTTTCCTAGAAATCTGAAACGCCAGGTGCTATCGTTTCAGGTAGGGCATTGTTTACAGATCAGGGTGTAATCTACACAACGAGACCGTTCCGGGTTGTAATTCCACACCTGCACTAAATGGCACGAGTTATTGTGCGAGTTTTTAACGTTTCGTTGTTTTTTTTTGGGTGAAAACGCCTAGACGTTTCAATGGGAATCACATTCAAATGAATATTTCAATAACCCCTGGTGCTACCACCTCATCGAGGTATCGTTGGATAGGTATGATTGCAAGGTACAAAACAACACCGCACTCGAGTTTTTATTCGACTGCTACACTAAATAACGACCTTAAATAGGTTTCGTTTACATTTTGAAAAAAAAGCGGCCCGTTCGTGTCGATGGGGTTTTTTTTTTTTTTTTTTTAAATTAATATTTCAATAACCACAGGTGGTATCAATTGAATCAAGGGATGCCTGGAAAGGTATTACTGCAAGCTACAAAACAAGACCTTTAGCACGGAAACGAGTGTGACCCTAACCCTAAAAACCCTAACCCTTTGATAACCCACAGCCCTAACCCTGCCTAACCCTAACCCTAAACCCTAAACCCTAACTCCTGGCCCCAACCCTAACCCTAACCCTGGCCCTAACTCCTAATCCCAGCGGATGCCTGGCCCTGGGATGCCCCATCTAAACCCTAACCCAGCCCTGGATGCGCCTAACCCAACCCTAACCCTAAACCCTAACCCAACCCCAGTGCGGGGCCCTAACCCTAGGCCTAGCCCTAACCCTAGTTCAGGTGAACACCCCTAACCCAGCCCAGGGCAGGGGAATGAAATAGCTCCTAACCCTGGCCCTAGTCCTAGCCTGTGATGAGGCCGGGCTGGAGTTCCCAATGCCCTGGCGTGAACCCTGCTCGCCCCCCAGGGAGGTGTGATGAGGCCGGGCTGGAGTTCCTGAGGTCGGCGTGAACCCCTGCTAGCCCCCCCAGCCTGGTGTGATGAGGCCGGGCTGGAGTTCCCCTGAGCCCTAACCCCCTGCTAACCCCCCCCCCGGGGAGCCCGGGTGTGATGAGGCCGGGCTGAGTTCCCTGAACCCGGCGTGAACCCTAACCCTCCCCCCTAACCCTAACCGGGTGTGATGAACCCGGGCTGGAGTTCCGCCCTGGCCTGGCCTGAACCCCTGCTCCTAACCCTAAACCCGGGTGTGATGAGGCGGGCTGGAGCCCTAACCCTAACCTGAACCCCTAACCCGTAACCCTAACCCTAACCACGGTGTGACCACACACGGGCAATGAGTTCCACCTACATTTCAGGGAGGAATAACCAGGATCCCCAACCACGGGTGTGATGAGGCCAAACTGGACAACACCAGACGGAGCACCTTAGACCAACCAGCAGAAACAAATGGGTGACTGAGGCTGGGCTCAAAGTTCCTTACAGGTGCTGCGTGAGCTCAACCCCTATTGGACCCTCTGAACCACGGGTGTCATCCCAACCCGGGCTGGACTTCCCTGACCCTAACCCCCCCTAACCCCCCCCTGACCCCTAACCCTAACCCTAACCCTAACCCTAACCTAACCCTAACCCTAACCCTAACCCTAATCCTAATCCTAAACCTAATCCTAAACCCAACCCTAACCCTAACCCCAACCCCAAATCGTCCCGCAACCCTAACCCGTCCATCCCGTCCACCCCTACCCCTGCTGCCCCACCTCTAACCCTAACCCACCCACACCCCGACCCAGAGACTACCAGAGAGGCTTAATGACTCAGCCACGGTCCAGCAACACTGCCCAGGAGAACCTACCAGGTTCACAGACACATCAACACGGACAAAAAGAACATAGACTGGAGCCTGCAAACTAACAAGAACATTCTCATCATTGGGGACTCAATCTCCACAGAATCGGACCACACCCAGAGCCAAATACAGATTGAAAGCTACCCGGAGCAAAATTCCTACATGCAGCCAACCTTCTGGACAAAGCCAAAACAGATAGAGGAGTGACCAAAGTTATCCTATCATTCGGAATCAACAACAAGGACCAGAAAGTCAAAGAGACAGCTATCAAAAACCTACAAAGGATGTACAGGTCAGCAAGGCGGGACCTTCCCTGCTGGGGAAAAAATCAAAGTGCCACTGGTGAACTTCTCACTCGGCACTGAACATGCAGGCCCCGGAACTTGGAAGTGTTTAAGAAGAATTCATCTCAGCCAACCTCGATTTTTTTACCGCAATTCAAATAAGAGAAATTTCATTTTAAGTTGGGAGACAACATCCACTGGACAACCAACACAGCCAAAGATATGCTCCAGCACTGGTGCCAGCATTTAAACTAGGAGACCCCATTGCCCAAATATCTCCAGGGAGGGGGGCATCCATTTGTTCAATTTTGTAAATTTTTCACACTCTCCAGAGAATCAAAACAGCCTTTTGAGCAAAGGCCTCTCCTTCATACCCACCTGTAAAACTGAAGCAAATTGGAAGCAGACACAGGTTGCTGAAACACAAGACTACCATAGGAGGCTGCCCCTAACGCCTGCCCCTGTCTTCGAACCTTCTTTTGAAGAGGAAGGAGACCTTGAAAAAACACATTTGGAAGAGTTTTCCTACCCAAATCCAACTGGGAACCAAATAACAACCATTTCAAGGGGCAGTGGTATTCTTGAGAATCTAAAAACAATACAAGCAGTACCCAGGTAACTACAAAACAGAAGACAACCTAACAGCACCAAAACTGATTTCACTTAAAGAAAAAAAAACATTACTGACATCATTTTCAAACCAGCAGACAAGGGAAGTTCAATGTAATAATGGATAGAGAAGACTACATCTTTGAAGCCAACAGACAACTAAATAATCAAGAACACTACAGGAAAATAGTGTACCAAATTTAGACCAATTCTGCCGTTGAAATTAACAGAATAATACAAATTCCAAAAACCACAAAATAATTACTAGAAAACAGGCATGTTATCTCAAGGGGCAGACACACCCAAGTTGCGGTCATGCTACCAAAATTCTTCACAAATCACCAGACACATGGACTATCCCACACACCATACCACCAGGCAGAGGGATTGTTCGGATTGCAACAGTGGTGTAATCTACAAGAGACCCGACCGGGTTTAAACCCCTATCCACCAAACACACTAGCTACCTTAAAGACACATTTGACTTCATAGACAAAATTAAAACACTCAAACTACCAGAAACAGTTTTCTCTTCACAATAGATATAGACATTTCAACAAACATGGAGAGACCAACGCAGGCATTGCAGCTATCAGGAAATGTCTAAATCTAAAGCCGGATCCAACCAGACCAGGCGAGGTTTTTTGATCAAACTCCTGGAAATCAGCTTAACGAAAAACGACTTTGAATTGACAACCAAACGGGCCCAAACCAAAGGAACAGCGATGGGGGTTTTTTTTTTTTTCATATGCTAACATCTACATGGCCGATTGGGAAGAAACAATCCTCCCAGATGCCCACACAGACCAACTCACTATTTCAGGTACCTAGATGACATTTGGGGCACTTGGACACATAGCATGGAGGAATTTACACATTTCATCCGTTACTTAACACACACCACCAGTCCATCAACCCTAAAATACACCACACATAACAGCAAAGTAAACTTTTTAGACACCACCACTTACAAGGACCACATTTTTTTTCACAAACACACCAACTAGACACCAAAGTATATTTTTAAAGAAACTGACACACACTCTACTACACAAAACCAGCTATCACCCTAAACACACGTTTAGAGGTTTAATAAAATCACAACCCTCAGATTCCACAGAATTTGCACACAACATACTGACCCAGGCAGCTACCCAAAGTTTTATTCACAGCACTCAGACAAAGGGGTACTCCTGTTCCTTCCTCAGAGGAATAAGGAAAACCTTCTTAGAACAAAAGCCTAGAGACAACAAAAGATTATTCCACTCATAACTACCTACTCACATTTTTAGTGTGGCAGCTAATTCACAGATAAAACCAAAACCTAACCAACAAAATTACAAGACACCAACCTTCTTACAGGACACAAGATCATCTCAGCCTACAGAAAAAAAAAAACAAAAACTTGACCAACTATTTAGTGTCCAGTAAACTGCCTTCACCTTAATCCCAAAACCAACAAAAAGCATCCCGACACTTCAAGCAACTTTCCTCCCTCCGGAGCCAATCCACAGGCATCACATACAACATTCCACAAACCTTTACACAAAACAGCAGGAACTGCATCTACGCAATACAATGCGATACATGCAAAATCATTTACATTGGAGAAACAGGCAACACTATCCGGTAAGACTAACACAACACATCTATAATATCAAACACAAAAAAAGAATCAAACACCTCTAGTAGCACACTTTCTACAACACAACTTGGAATCTCTGAAAATTACAGGGCTGAGAGGAACCAGAACTGGACTGCCCGGAGAAAGGAAATGGAGAAAAAGCCTGGATCAACAAACTACAAACAACTTTCCCGCTAGGCCTGAACATTAGAAACTCCACGATAGACCCACACTAGAAAAGGGCTCCAAAACAAAAAAAAACAAAGAAAGAAATCAAAAGAGCCAGATGGCCTGGTGCATCTTTCTTTCCTGAAAAACCAACCAAGTGTGGGTTCTCAGGGAAACCAAGTTCCTACCTCAACCTAACCCTAACCCTAACCCTAACCCTAACCCTAACCCTAACCCTAACCCTAACCCTAACCCTAACCCTAACCCTGACCCTGACCCTGACCCTGACCCTGACCCTGACCCTGACCCTGACCCTGACCCTAACCCTGACCCTAACCTGGCCCCGCTGCCCTAACCCTGGCCTAACCCTAACCTTAACCCTTAACCCTATTTAACCCTAACCCTAACCCTAAGCCCTAGTCCCCAGCCCTAGCCTAGCCCTAGCCCCAGCCCTGGCCCTAACCCCAGCCCTAGCCCTATTTGGCCCCTAGCCCTGGCCCTAGCCCTAACCCCAACCCTAACCCTAACCCTAACCCTAACCCTAACCCTAACCCTAACCCTAACCCTAACCCTAACCCTAACCCTAACCCTAACCTAACCCTAACCCTAACCCTAACCCTAACCCTAACCCCTAACCCTTAAACCCTAACCCTAACCCTAACCCTAACCCTAACCCTAACCCTAACCCTAACCCTAAACCCTAAACCCTAAACCCTAACCCTAACCCTAACCCTTTATCACATATAGGTTATTTTATTAGTTTTTCATGTTTTTGTATATCTGCTCTTTTCGTAAAATAAATAAGAAAAAATGTTTAATTTTTAATGGAAGTACAGTGTTTCTGCTCTGAAAATGTATGTAAAACTAAGTTTTATCCGTTTGTTTTTCATTTTTGTATTGAAACAATTTTAAAATAGAGCCGCATATTTTGCAGCTTCAGTGGTTGTATGTTGTCTGAAGTCTCTGTGGTTTTAGTGTTAAACAGGTTTTTTTTCTTGCATTTTTTTATATCGTTACATTTGTTGCAGTAAAACAACAGGTTTTTTTTTTTTTTACAAAACTTTCAGTTTTGTGTTATTTGAAACAATAATTTGACCTGTTCAAAATAAAGAAAATGTGTAGTGAAAGATTTGTCATAGCTTTTCATTAATGGTTATTTCAATAAGACAAGGGAAATCTCAGTTTTTTTGCCAAAATTGCAAGGAATCTCCAAAAAGGTTATTTAATTATTCTGGGGTCTAAAGGGTTAAAATATATATATATATAAAAAATAATAACATATTTCCTAAAAAGATTGAAGGGCTCATAGGTCAATCGTTATGGGTCAAGAGTCAGTGGTAACCCTAACCCTATGTCCAATGGGGAGGGAGGACCCTAACCCCAACCCTAACCCAAACGTCAACAAAAGCCTTGACGCGCCTTGCCTAACCTAACCCTCTCCCCTCCGCCTCCTAACCCTCCCTCTCTTACCTGCTGCTTCCCCATCTCTCCACCCCTCCTGTCTCTTGGGGTGGCTCCACCTCTCTCTCCTCTCTCACTCAGCCTACCTCTTTCTTGGCACCTTATTTACTCACCCAACATGCATCTCAGCCATTTAACTCACCACCAAGTCCAATCACTAGCTCAAGCCATACAGCTCGTGCTATATAATATATAAAGAGTTCCATAGTTATTTATAACTCATATAACTAGTCAAAAGCCTATTTGTGGTTAGTTTTTATTACATTATATTTCTATATTAAAATTATTAAAACTATTATATTGTCACCATAGTGCTAATTGAGGATTATATGGTTAATGTTTTATACAATTTTAATTCTTTAAAATTATATATATATATATATATATATATATTACACATAGCTTTTGAGTAAAATCTCACAAATAAGTAATTTTACAATTTAGGGTAATTGGGATATATGCTAATTAAATATTTACAAGAGCTATTTATAATTCATATAACTAGCTAAAATTCAAGTTAGGGTTTTCACCATTAATTTACATATATCAAAATAAGTTAAAATATTATATTGTCACCAAAACGGTGTTTCGGGATTATATGTTCAATGTTTTATACAATTTTAATTATTAAAATATATATATAATTTAAATATAAATACCTTTTCAGTTAAGTAGCACAAATCAGTACCTACTGAATTATGGGTAATATGGAAATATGCGGGATATGGACTAACCCATTGAATTAGTATGCCGTAAACACCACAATTAACCACCAGGGGGAGATGTTCTGAAACTACATGCAATCTTGTATTCGGCCAATTGTAAACAATTGTAGTTTTGACTACAAACATCTGATCCACACGCATGATACGTCTTTGGAAAGCCACAAAACTGCTTTCTATAAGTTGGTAGCCCCCCGAGATATTTAGCTACGGGGCACAACGCGAGCATTAAAAACACGGCCCACATAGACTTCCATAAGGCGCATTCACGGTTATAACAGAGTCTATGTCAAAAAGCGCGTTTCCCAAATTGGCCGCCCCACCATGCTTACTTGAAGTTTCACATCGCAATAGGAGGTAATTTAACACGTTAACAGTACAGTAAACTGACTTCGGATTCTCCTCACGTAAAACAAAACCGTATTGCTATTTAACCTGTTTTTCATAATCGAAAGCGCATCAGCCTCCGTTTTCTGTATTTGTTTGTATGTTGCTCTGCTGTTTTTATCTATGAATTATTTATCTTATTGTCCCCACTAATTATTTTATGTGCACACACAAGGTTATTGTGTCTTCCTGTTTTTAATATAATTGTGTGTGTTTTAGTTGCTTTCTTATTGTTGTGTGTTTGCTGTAGAGGGGCTGCAAAGGAGTGACGTCGCTATTTACTGGTGTTCTTGTTCCCTGCAACATTCATTGTGAGCCAATCTGTATCTATCATTTTGGGATCCATAGTGGTTCATTTACTTATTCACTTAAACTGTAATATATGATTATAATTCACTGTGTTGTTTATGTATTTGTGTGGTTTTATTGTTTAAATTAATATTGTTTTGTGTTTTAACTCGCACCTCGTGGTTGGTTGCAATCAGGGCTCTGGGTAGCGGCAAACCAATTTCATATTTTAATTAAGGTATGCTAATTCTCTCAAGTCGTGGGGACAATTAATGAATCATTTATAGATTTTATTCCCTTCTAGGTGGTGAACTAACTGACCAAATGGTTGGTGACTAACACCAAATTAGAAGCAGCAAAAATATCTCTGTCAGTAAACACAGATACTGCTATAAACAGACACACATTTAGAGGCTGGAGCAGCTACACAAGGTAAACTGAACACAATAAACACTGTGACACACACACACACAAACACTGCTGTATAGTCATACAGATGCAGCACACAGACCCTGAAATGCAGGTGTAGACCAGCGTGTAGTTGTGACTCCGTGTCTCTCTCTCTCAGGATTAGTAGCAGAAGCTGCACTTGTTGAGCCTGGATGATATGGAGTGGCTGGCGACCCGCCTGCTTCACCCTGAGGCTGTGGAGTGCATGGAGCTGTCCTTCCTGGACTGCGGAATACTGCTGCTGCCTCTCCACCTCTCTTTGTGTAAAAGAATAGAAGTACGTCACCAGCATTTAAAGAATAAAATCTGTAGACATTCCTGTATGGTAAGACAAACCACACAATACACCCTTTCTCAACAAATACTAACAGCTCTGTGAAGCAATGAAACCATTTTCTACTTTTCTATTCAAAAGGAGCACAGTTTGGTGCAGCAGGATTGTGGGTAACGGAGTGTGTTTTTTGGGGACTGCAGCCCCCGTATTGGCTTCCATTACCGTTGCTGGTAGAGGGGAGACTGGTTTACTTTAAAGCCTTTTTCTTTAATAAATCCGGACGTTTTCAAATACATACTGTGTGGACGTTTCCCTTCACGGCACCGTGCAGCATCCTGTCACACAAGTCCTGAAAGGGGATCTATACATATTTATTCACAATAACCAAGCAATAATCACAGTTTGCACTTACTGTTAAACTATACTGTATTTAAATATTGTACCGCCCTGTAACACCCGTAAGTTGCC